>LBNU01011087.1:127111-173976 GCA_014162995.1 Artemisia annua
TAACTTTACAATTACTATTCTAACGACTTGAATTAAGATAATTGAAAAACTTGGAGTACTTTTAAAATATTTAGCACATATGGGGGTAATAATGTTGTTCTTCCCCATTACTCTATTACACTAGTACTTTACCCATGAGTCCCAATCGTCCCAAAACAATATGTACAAGGATATGACTCGATTTAGCAACCATGTAATTGATTAGATAATTAACAAAGGGTTTAACAAATGTTGTCACAATAATGCACTAAAGGTGAGTGCATACAAGGTAGGCTAAGGCGATTTGGGTGTACATTTAAGTGGTGTGTAACAAATTCTCACTTTGAGTAAGATGCTCAAAGATCGAAACGAAAAGATAGGCTCAGAGGGGTTTACTAGGGGTATCGTGTACAAAAAATGGGTACAACGCAAAGGGTGTGGGAGAATTACTTGACTAATGTAGCCAATGTAATTAAAACAAAAAAAACACGGGTGTAAAAACAAAGGGTTAATCCTAATGCCTCTTATCATGTAGTAGATCTAACTATACGAATGTAGTCTCACTTGTGGATTTGAGATGGTCCTAACGCAAGTTCTAGAATCTAAGCGCTACCGGTACACACATCATAGCATCAAAGATGGATGCTTTTCCTACAAATTCTAGGGGTGAACCTCACATATTTGGGGTGGAAATTTTTTAGTATTACGGTTTTGTGCTAGTCATATAATTTCCTATCCATGAGACGCTTATTAAGACCAAAGTCTCACTTCTAAATGTTGTAAAAAAATTTAAATTGGCATTAAAATTACGCTAACAAATATTTCTCTCGGTTTTATTACAAATTTACTATCAAACAAACAAAAATGCGCAATTGTATTCTCTAAGGCGCCTTCATTTACCCCCTTACACTTAAACCGAACATTGTCCCCAATGTTCAAATAAAAGACGTAAAAGTAAATAAAATGAAAGAATGAAATCAAATACTCCCCTGATTCGTTTGATGTGGATAGTGAGGTAACATGGTTAGATCTTCCTCCAAGAAAGATGAACACTCAAAGCTTCCCTTCCGAATTATAAATCATTTTCTTGTCCAAAATAACCTGTTAACCTGCGAAAAAGATAAAGGCCAACCTCGCATAAAATCGGCGGTATAATCTATAATAGGATATAATGCTTGTGGAATGAATATTTTTGCAGAATTCCTGGAGATTATAAGTTAGAGAATTAACAAAAACTTTTTATTTCCGGAAGAAAAACAAAACTTTCAAAAATTGTAGAAAAATATTTCCTGACGCCGTCAGGTTGAAACACCTGACGCTGTCAGAAATGATCTGACAGAATCCTCATGTTATGTTTCCAGAAAAATTCTGGAAAAACTATACCTTACTTCCTGGAATTCCTACAAAAAATTCATTATGACTCGATACAAGCATTTGACTCAAACAAATACTAATATGTATGTTAATTTACATTGTTATGATTCATGTTCATTTGTTCTTATAAACCGATTTAGATTTCCCTTACACTTAGCTTTTGCAAAATACCTTTATATGTAGTTAAGACGAAGTTAAAAACAAAATAAAGCATTTTCACAAGTTAATTTGAACCATGAATCAATAACAAGAAATATCATACATACGGAAACAAATAAAATCAAATGAACAAACAAATAAAACACACAGAGCTTGGGTTGCCTCCCAAGAAGCGCTTGTTTTTGTTCGAGTCACGAGCCTGTTTCTACCCTTATTTAACGGAAATATGGGAGGTTTTCCCTACACTTAGGATTAAGTGTGGGTGAAATTAGCGATACACATCCTTAGGGTGGAAATATGCCACGTGAGAAAGGGGTGGGGGATGAATTGTATGCTCAAAGGGTTGCACTCCTTTCATCATGACCTTACCTAGTTCAATTGGGTCAATGGGTGAATTGAAATTTTCTCCTAAAAAGGGATCATCTTCAATCAACTTCGAAAGGCTCCTAGTTGGGAATCCATCTTGATCTAATAAACCTGGCTTAAACCCATAATGTTTCTTGTAATCTATCATGAGTGGGTTATGTAAGCATGTAAGGTCTTGGCTCACTCCTATGTTAACTTCCTCTCTACAAAGCTGAAAGTCTACTACCTTCAACGTAAAACTACCCGGACTATATGGTTTGATGGGTGGATCGGGACCTATTTCAATTCCTAAATTCTCATCCAAGGATGGAAGATTAGGTAACGGTTTTGGTTGAGGCTCCGATTCATCAAAAATAGGAACTTCCATAGAAATAAAAGAAAGGTCATTACTACAAGTATTCAAACCTATTTCTTCTAGTTGTGTTTGGTCCAAGGGTTCAACCTCTATTGGGGTTCCTATAGTCTCTTCTACTTCTTCCGGGTAAGTCACGGGCGGTGTGTGTGCCTCCAAGGATGGTAGGACTTGTAGGGTACTTGGTAGGCTTGGGTTATTTACCTCGTCACTCCTCGTGACAAGATCACCTATATTCTCATCATGTGTTTTAGTAGAACCTAACCTTAACATTTTCCCAAGTATCTCAAGTGCTTCTCTAGGCATCTCAACTTCTATATCCAAATCATAAGGATCATGACTGCTATATTCAAATTGCCCAAAAGATTCATCATCTGTTTATTGAGAATCATCGTCATCGATCATAAAACCTAGGTCTTTTTGATCAATGTGATCATGCTCGGCTAGATCCTCCATCACATCAAGATCACCTAAGTGTTCACCCTGTATTATGGTAGTGTCTAACCATGACATGCAGCTAGGTGGCTCAACTCTACCCTCATCCCCAAACAAACTTGTTTCATGATCCTTGAAATTTATGGTCAATCGACTTGTATTAATGTTTGTTGGGTTGTCTACCATATAATAATATTGGGCACAATTCTCAATAGCTTCCCATGCTTCTTCAGACTTAATTTCCAAAGATCCCTGCCGGCAAAATATTAAATGTCCCTTTGGGCATGTCGGTCGACACGATCGTAAAAGATTTGAGTTAGGGACCATAAATCGAAGTTATGATGAAGGACTTTTTGGAGTAAACATTTAAAACGAGTCCATGCATCATAGAGAGGTTCATCTTTATGTTGTTTAAACATCAAGATGTCATATGGAGTGGGTGAATTACGTGGTTGGTAGTATGGTGGATTCGCGTTCTCCATAATGGTGAACGAAAGAGTCAATGGAAATTATGAACAGACACACAAAGAAAAAGATAGACTAAAGAAAAACCTAGAAAAATAAAAAATCTCACTAGAAAGGAATCTAGTAAGTAGACCTAATAAAATAAAAATTCAACCTAAACAATAACTATTCCCCGGCAGCGGCGCCAAAAACTTGATGTGCGTAGGATTGCGACCACGCAACAGGTTTTACCTCTCAAGGGATTTTGAGAAGCTTGCAATTCCACCAGGCAGTGTACCTGGTCAGTGTAGTATAGTGTAGTGGTAAGTACGGGGGATTGATCGTTCTCTCACAGGGAATAATGTTCGTTAGGATAGAAAAACTACTCTAATAGGTCTAAAGGTGAAGGAAGATTATTTTTGTATTTTTTTATGTTTTATGGAAAGCAAGTAAAATCTCAGGTTTTGGAGGAGTGGGCGGAATTAGTTGCTAGTCAACTAACCCAAAAACTACTATTGCAAGAAAAATACAATAACAAGAAAATAAGAGGTTGTGAAAACTTATATGGAGACAAATGTGTTTACTTATACTTCCTTACTCCCTAACTATCTTTTACCGGTTAATTGGTGTATGTATTACTTGTGTGGATGACGGGTGTATTCCTTAACAATTCATGGGGTGGCATACATATCTCCCCAATTCTATGAGCTCTTATCTCCTCCTACAACTATGCGTACACATATTCATAGGGATTATAAACAGTGGCTCATGCGTTAAATACTACCTTAATAGGATGCCTTAGTTACATGTTTCTTAAGACGTTCAAGCATGTTACCATATAGGAGTATTGCCAGTTTTCTTAAGCCTAACATTGATGAAACATTCATCCCAATAAAGTAATAACACACCAATCAACCAATAATTAATAGTTAGGTTTCATTAGATCTAAGCAAACACAAGAAAAATCTAGCCTAGCATGTTAATTGAAAGACAAGCATAATATATGATTAACCAACACATAGACATATTGATTAATTTAAGTGAGGACTTATCTTTAATTGAACATGAAGGTTTCAAGGGTGAAAAACCCTTGAAATTACAGCTAAAATTGTCTTTAGGGTTTTGTACAAAAAGTTTCACCCTAATGAATGAAAATTAGGAAAATGTATATAGATTTTACATTCTGACGGCGTCAGGTTTTAGGTTCGGACGCCGTCAGCTCGCCGTCATTAGGGTTCTCGGATGGCCTAGATTTACTTCTGACGCCGTCACCCTTTAAACTGCTCTGGGCCGTCACTCTTTAAGTTAACACCTGACGGCCTACATTCTTTAACACCTGACGCTGTCAGGTTAAAAATTCTTGTTTTCTTCATAGGGCGTCTAGTGTAATCTGACTTCACTCTTTTGTCAACGTTGGATGATGGTGTCTCCTTGTGACTCTGACGCCGTCAGGTAGGAAATCCAGCTTCTTTTGAGACTTTGTCGTTTTCTTCACTTTTATGCTCCAAAAACGTCCAAATATGCATGTTTTCCAGAATTCTTCTCAAAAGTACCTAAAATTACAAAAGGAACAATTTAGGGCAATATTTGATCATATTTACTCGAATTAGGGCTTAAATAACCCCTTAAAACGGGTACACTTTTCGTCTCATCAAGGGAGCTTCATGTGAAGAGTCTTATACTTCTGAATTATGACGGCCTGAACGGTGTTATGTTATATCTAAAACCCTAAAAACCCTAAGAATAATTACTTAAGAAACTTAAACTAAACAACTAAAGCTTGACATACATCCACAACTACAACAACATCAGGATACGTGAGTAAGGCAGTCTAGTTTCCGAGTAACTTTTTACATCAATTAGATTTCCCTAAGCCTAGGTGAGTTTCGTAGCCTCACATCTTTTTAACTTTTCACTCTAAATGCTTACAAACCCTGTGAGGGGGATACTTGCTACTTGGTTTACTTAAAACCGAATACAGGTCTTTTTCTTTGGTTGTTGCACGAGTAAATTATCTGCCACCACTACATAACTAAAATTCATGAATCTAATCGTTTGGGATATTTTACCCATGCGAACGCGAATATAGTTGATAGATATACTGGAGTTTGACAACTCCTGTTGGTATTAACATCTCTCTAGATGGTACCAATAAGTACTATATTTGAACCCACTGAAGGATTAACTTTGGCAAGTTATCCTTCCCATCCCTTCATGGTTGGGTCTNCTAATCGTTTGGGATATTTTACCCATGCGAACGCGAATATAGTTGATAGATATACTGGAGTTTGACAACTCCTGTTGGTATTAACATCTCTCTAGATGGTACCAATAAGTACTATATTTGAACCCACTGAAGGATTAACTTTGGCAAGTTATCCTTCCCATCCCTTCATGGTTGGGTCTGCAGCCCCCATGACCCGGATTGTTAACGTATGGTTCATGAGCTTAGTGCGACATACCCCACTCTTGATAATTGTGCATGCATCACAATTATCACACACACACACAACATTTTCCCATATGGGTGTAACAACGGAGCCCCGGAAACTTGTATTCACTAACACTTAAACCTACGATTCTCACTCAACACCTAGTGTTGACTTTTTAACCATGTATCCTCGGTATATCATTATTACGGAGATATGGCAGAAGGAGGCACTGAACTCAGAGGACTTTCAAACCGGTTATCATTCAAACACTACATACCACTTAGACTTTGGGACCTCATCAATAGTAAAAGTATATCTTTTACTATAAAAACTCTGATAATTAAATGAATGATAACTAAATTTTTATAAACGTCTCTTTTCGAGTCATTTTCTATTACTGTAACTGTGATTCCATGAAGTAATACCCCAACCCTAAATCCGCTGTGAACCGTAAAAATGGGGGTGTTATAGCTTGGATTGGGTGAAGAACCAAGTTGGACAAGAGTGCTTGTTCGTGTGGCCACGTGGGCCTTAGAGTAGATTGGTTCTAGCTACGATTAGAATTCGACGTTGTGCTTAGTGTCGTTAAACCTTGTGTAAGCGTGTGAACGGATTGCTATGCCTGAAGGAGTATGTTGATATTGTGATTGATAACTCTCGAGTGTGGTACTCGGGAGTGGAGTAGTACGAAGAGTGAGCTTCGTGCCGAACCACTATAAATCGCTGCGTCTCTTGGTTGTGTTCTTTCCTTACTCTTTACTTTACTTGTTTGTTTATGTTTGTTAGTAGTTAATTTGATATCACATAACAAGTAGAATTCGACAAGTTTACATAACAACATTAACCGGACCTAAAAGCGGGAAAACGTTTTTACAACTAAAAAGAAACAGTGAAATTATTCAACCCCCCTAGTTTCTACACTACTTACCATTGGCTGCAACGGTAAATATATTTAAGCAACAAAAATAGATGTATATCTGGATTTTCTATGTGTTTCATAAAAAAATATCATTTTAAATAATCTTTTATCTCTTGTGATAAAACAACATCCAAAGATTGAGAAGGAGACAAAAGACTTGAACGCGCAGATTAAGCAGCTTATGGATATAATCGACAAGGATGAAACAAGTTTCAAATTCAGAGATGTAAACCTTGTATTCTTTCCCATCATCACTCATGGACATTACTATATAATAGTTTTCGACCTTGAGAAAGGTCATGTTGTAATACTGGACAACAGTATTTCTGATGGAGATTACGACAGAAAATACAAAAAAATCTTTGTTTTTGTGTAAGCTACGCCTGGACTGATCTCTATTTTAATACTTTTATTTTATAAGCATGGTTAATATCACTAGAGATAGATTTTTTTTATTTGAATACCTTTTATTTTATTTGCAGAAAGAGATGCTTGTTCATTACTTGATGAGAACTAAACACCCAGCATTGAAGAAAGTAATTAAAGAAGCGCCACCAAAGATACCAAAAATGAAATGGAAAACAAAAGAAAACTAGATAGATTGCGTCCTATACATGATGATTCATATGGAGATGTTTGAAGGTGAAATTGGACTAAAATGGAAGACAAACATCGTGGACGAAAGAAACCGACAATATGCTGACCATATTAAAAAAATGAGGATAAGGTATGCTGCCAAGATCCTCTTACATGATGTGAACAAGAATAATAAGATGGTGTCCGATTTCACAATCAAGTTTGATGAAGAACACAATAATAAAGAAAAGCAGAAGAAGATGGTTGAAGAAGCTATAAAGAGAAAGGCAACAGAAGAAAAACATTAGTTGATTTTAATGCTTTTACCAAGAGAATTTATTTTTATGTTCAAGTATTTTATATTTTTGAAACAGTGTAGATGGTTAAAATAGGTTTAAGTATTAGATATTGCAAAAGCCATTGGGTAGTACTGCCGGGCCACGGAATGTGACGGACAGTGTCCAAGTTTGGGATAACCTAAGAATGATGGTGCTCTATTAGGTACCCGAACCACATTCCCGGGTGTCAGATATTGTACTATACTTTGTAATAGATTTTGCGAAATCTATTGAATCTAGGTTTAAGTATTAGATATGCAAAAAACAATGTTATGTTTGAATTATCTTTGTTTTGGATTTTGCGTAATGTAGTCAGATGAAGTTAATCTGAAGTTTTAAATGCCTTTGAATTATCTGAATATAACCTTCTTTAATATACAACCAGTGAGTGATTTTGAATGTATCACAGGTGATACCTCATATTTTGTATATATGCATCACAGGTGATACCTCATATTTTGTATCTAGAAAATCTACAAAAAAAAAGTAGCTAACTACAGTCTACACAAACTCTTTGGGCCAGTCACTAAGCCCAAATTATATTTACTTATTGGACTATTGTACCAAAAAAATTTAGCCCATATATAAGCTTAAATTCTACACAAATAACCATTCAGACCCAAATATATTAAACTTGGCCAAATAAAAAAAAATCTTACTAATATTTTCAAAACAATTAATATTCTCAAAAACTAAACCAAATGTACTATTCATTTTGAGTTACATAACATTTTGGCAAAAAAAAAAAAAAAAAAAAAAACACACACACACACATACACACATAAAACAAAAACACATATAAAAATTTAAAAATATTTATATCACCAGTGATACAAAAAATACGAGACATAAATTAGAATAAATAAGAAATACAAGGACCAAAACTGTAAAATTGCACAAGCAATACCCAATTGTTGAATCGACCGTTATGACCTAGATCTGCAACATAAATCATCAGACAATAAACTCACACACACTATCTATACGTTTAAAAATCAAAACCTAAAGATGAATGAATCGAAAGCTGAAAAACAAGATAAGAGAAAGAACATTGAAGAAAATGTGGATAATGGTATGACACTCATTTCAATCTTATTTAACTATGTACTGTTATTGTTTCCTTTGCTTATTTTCTGTTTAAACTAGCTTTTTAGGTCTTTAATATATTAGTTAAACTTCTGTCAATCAAAATCCTGGCTTAATATGGTCTTTTTTAGCTTAAAAATCAAAATTGACTACTTTAAGGGGTGTTTGGTACAACTCCTGTTTTAGAGTACAGATGAGTTTTGCTCATTTTCTGAATTTCAAATGAGTTTTAGTTGGTTTATTGGCTTATTGATAGCTTATAAGTATTAGCTTTTTAATTTAGCTTTTGAGTAGCTTTTTGTTAGCTTAAATTAGGGTCATTAGACTGTTTTTGAATCAGCTTTGGTCTTAAAAATGCAGACCATAAAACAGAGGAAACAAACCCAAAAAGAAGAAAGCAGTTGCCAAGATTAGAATGTAAGAAAAGACACTATGGAAGATGATTAGAAGAGCAACAAAAAAAATTAGAGGAAAAAAAGAAAATGAAAATGCTGATGAAGGAACAAAGGTTAGAGGCGGCAAAATTAGAAACAAAGGGTGAAAAGCAAGCAGCAGAAAAGAAAGAAGCAGGAGAAAAAAACTAAAGAACAGGTTAGTATCACTGGAGATACTTTAAATATCACTGGAGATACTTTAAATATCAATGGTGATAAACAAATTCCTAATGTCCTACAACATTTTTTACGTTATACCACAGGCTGAAAAAGAAGGTGCTAAAGAAACAAAAGAAACTGATAAAGAAGATGCAGCAAAAAGAGAAGAAAAAGCAAATGGGAAAAGAAAAATAGAANTATCACTGGAGATACTTTAAATATCACTGGAGATACTTTAAATATCAATGGTGATAAACAAATTCCTAATGTCCTACAACATTTTTTACGTTATACCACAGGCTGAAAAAGAAGGTGCTAAAGAAACAAAAGAAACTGATAAAGAAGATGCAGCAAAAAGAGAAGAAAAAGCAAATGGGAAAAGAAAAATAGAAGAAAATGAAGAGATAGATGGAAATGGAAAAAAGAAACGAAAGGTGTATACATTGAGGGGAAGGGAAATAGTTAAGCCCCTTTTTGAAGCTATGCATGGGCTAAGCGTTGAAAAAAAGAAAGTAATAACACAAATGGGGTTCAGAGACTTGATTGATTTTCCGATTAATGAAGCACCAACAAGGTTAGCATTTTTTGTAGTAGACTGCCTCGACGTAGAAACAATGAACCTTAGGCTTCCAACGGGAAACTTACAAATTTCTCCACAAACAGTGAAGGAAGTTTTTGGGTTACCAAAGGGATCAAGGAGGCTGGAAAGAAATAAAGGACAAAGAGAAAAGAATGATCGATTTGAGGAAGAATGGAAGGATAAATACAAAGATGAAAACAAGTTGACAATAAATGCAATATCAAAGTAAATAACAAAGACAAGAAACACAGATTTCATATTCAGAATGAACTTTTTGATGCTAGTTGCAAATACATTGGGAGCATGTGATAACAGCTCTGTTGTAAAAACCACGGTATTGGAAAACGTTCTTGAAGAAGATGACATGACAGAAATAGACTGGTGCAGATAAGGGTATGAATGTGCAAGATCATCAAAAAATGATTGGGCAATAAGAAAGAGGGATAGGACAGAGGTTGTCTGTTACGGCCCAGTAACATTCTTGATGGTAACTCCTAAATATTTATTTGTTTTTTTCTTTTAAGAAACAAGTTATGATTGAAAAAAATATACATGAATTTATTTTCTGTGTTCACATGTTTTTTGCTTCAAGTATCACAGGAGATACTATCCATCACTTTCATTTGTTAAAAAAGACCATATGAGGTATAACCTGTGATACCTCATATGAATGTTTTTTATTTATGATTTCTCTGATAAATGGTTGGTGAAACAGCTTGCATATTTACAATATACAAAGTTTGATGCAATGAATGTGCCAAGAAGATTACCAGCTTTCAAAAGCTGGAACACAAACTTGCTGATAAGTAGGGAGACTCTTGAATTCGATAGAATAAAATACTTTGGGATGGTGGACATTATAGGAGGTCTAAATGAACAAGAACAAACTGCTCAAAAGGAGGTGAGTGTATGATATGTGATATTATATTATAATATGCAGAGTATTATTTTATGACTTTAAAAGTATAACTAATGATTTCTTCAACCTTAAATTGATTTATAGGAAATTTATCAGATGTTAGAAGATAAAATAGAAAGCATTTTGAGTGAGAAAGATTTGTTTGAAGAAACAATCAAAGATACTATATTCAAGTTTGGAAATGATCAAAGGCTTAATGAATATAGAGAGATTGAATCAGATTTTCATAAACCCAAATACAAAATTCAAACAAAGAAGTCTGTTCTATTCATCATCAACAGAATCAAGCTCTATCAAATTTGCAATGAGTGATGATGAAGATGACAACAACAGAGATGAAAACGCAGAATGTGGAGATGAAAATACAGAACATGGAGATGAAAATGGAGAATCTATGATAGTCGATGATGATGAAGCTGTTAAACATGAAGATGCGCAAGGGAATGGAAATGATGTAGATGCGGCAAACAACGAGAGTAATATAAGGGATGAAACTACAGGGAACAAAGACGGGAGTAATAATATAAGGGATGAAGCTGCAGGAAACAAAGATTTAAGCAGTAGCAAAAACAATGTAGCTGCGGAAACAACGAGGTCAGCAGTAGACACAAGGATGAACATACGGGAAATGATGAAGGAAAAAAAATATGAAAAAAACAAGGTAACAAGTCAAAAAAATGAGGATGAAAAAATGAATGAAGCAGAAAAAATCCAAGAAAAAATGAAACCTAAGGATGATGCATCAATTTTTGACGAATTACTGGATAAAACTGACGAAGAACTTAAAAAGGAATACAGAGAAATGAAAGAGAAAGAAGCCAAATTGGATTCAAAAAAGCTTGAAGAATTAACTGGTGAAGAATTTTTGGAAGTTTTCTAAGACGCTGAATGGCAGAAATTTGGGAATCAGAAAAACGTCGAAGAAAAACAAAAGCAACAAGCAGGTGAATCTTCACAAAAAGAAAAGGAAAAAGAAGAAGTAGGTCCATCTAGTTGTAAAAGTAGGGAGCACATTTTTGAGTTCACGCCAGGATCTCAGCCGTCATTTAATCTAGTACTAGCTTATAAACCCGTTGACACCGGGTTATTTTTTAAAGAAATAGAGAAAATGAGATGATAAAAAGAGTAATAACGTAAACATGTTCCATTTAAAATATGAAACAAAGAATGAGACAATGCGTCCATTATCAGATAAGAAATTGCTTCTGTTACAATTACACTAACAAATGTAAACATATTCCATTTTATATATGAACAAAATAATGAGACAATGCGTCAATTATCCAATAAGCAATTGAGTTTGTTACAATTATACTAACAAACGTCCAAGCGTTAGCGAATCTAAAATTGATTGTCTCGAACAGAAAATGATTTGTGTGAGCGCCTATCGATTCAAAACCCAATGTTCATGTCGTGCACACCTAATCATCCATATATGATGTAAGTAAAAGCATGTTGTGACTGATAATATATTATAATTGAGAATATGAGAAAGAAAAATAGACGTGTGTATCTTACACACCTCTTGAAGTTTTAATCATAGACCTTCAAGTATTTTATGTTGGGCTGTTATCCTCTCTTTAGGTTTAATAGGATTCTTGTTGGTTGGAACCTCGAGTTATCTTGGTAGAAATTTGATATCTTTATTTCCGTCTCATGTTTTTACACAAGGAATTGTAATGTCTTTCTATAGGATCGCGGGTCTTTTTATTAGCTTTTATTTGTGGTGCACAATTTCATGGAATGTAGGCAGTGGCTATGATCAAAAGAGAGAAAAATTGTTTGTTCATGTCTATAATTCATTACCTTATTTTTATTTGTTAAATTTGAAGTTAGACACCTCAAAATCATGTTACCATCATTAACAACCTCGATACTATATCTACATATTTGTAGTATCTTGTCTCTGCAAAGTTCTACCATCTTCTCATTATCAAAAATCACCAAAATATTTAGTCAGATCACATGAACATCATTTGTTTGTGAACAATAATAGCACAATATAATAATAGTTAATTAGATGATAAACATCTCCCAACAATTGACACGCTCTAAAAACTTACCCATTTGACCCATTACTCAACATATGAAATCAACAATGAGATAGTACGGGAATTAAAAGATCAACATTCATAAAAAGCTAATAATGTAATTTTGGTGATTTCTCCGGGTCAAATGCTAAATATGCATCTTCGTAATCAAGGGCATCAAAACTCTCCTCGTCACTGTAAAAGGCCAATATCCATTCCGTGAACACCGAATAGTCCATAGAAAATGTAAGTAAAAGTTCATGCGTAATAAAATCTATTGAAAATCAAAAAAGTCTACTCTACTCTAATCATAAAGTTATCCATGAGTGCTTCAACAAAAATATTGAAATTCTTTTAGTTTATATTTAAAAACCTCTAATAAAAATTCACTAACAAAATCTTAATCATTCTAAATCATTACCTGATTGTTGATACATATAAGACCCTAAAAAAACACATCACAATTGTTGCCCTGTCATAAGATAACACACACTCAATGTTCAACATCAACCGCATGGGGTGGTGCCAATTTTAGTCATTAAAGTTGATGAAATGTTGCATTTTAGTCATTTTCTATGTCACGAAAGAGGTTTGTACAATTCTCAGTTGTTCATACCTCAAGAAATTCGGCTCCTGGTTTCAGATCATACTCTTTCGATTGATGAAATATACCAATTAGCGAAACACTTGAATACAACAATTGAATTGAAGAAGTTACATCATTACTTAATTTCACAGGTTTGTATATATTAGTAAGTTCATTGTGTTAATAGCCTGTAATTTAGAGATTAATTGTTAGCATTTACGTAGTAAACTAAAACTAAGTGAAAATCCAAAATGTACATGAATTTTAAAGGGATAACAGAATCTAACTTTTACTTACATTTTTAAGTTCATATGAAGTAACAATCAACAACAAATCTATAGTTCCTAAGACGATTTTTAAAGGGAAAAAAATTCAGCGTATGGAGCAGGATTGAAATGTTGAAATGTTGTAGTTATGCTACCTCCTCTGATCAAAGGCGTAATTTTTCACTTATGATGTCTTGAATGATGAGAATATCACTGGAAACACTGGTAATGATATTCGTCATGCTTGTAACTTTCAAGTCAAAATAGCCCAATTCTTCCTCAAAACTGCTTTCAAATAGTTGATCTCAGTCTTGATGCTTCTCTTTATTCTGTTCTTGATCAGCAATACCCTTCTGCTACCAAATCCATTCATTTGTAGCAAGTTAGTTGCACCCTACTGTATTTCTTTATGCGTGTCTTGAGTGTTGCAGCCTCAGCTCTTAGTCTAAAAATAGAGTTTCCACCGTTAGCCCGGTCCGATTATTACACATTTTTTTTTTGAACTATTATTACACATTTGATTCTCACATTCTGTCAAAATACTTACAGCAAGCTTAAGTCCTAGAAATGTACACACCTTTTGTTAAAGTGTGAGCAGGTAGCTAATAATTTTTTAGGAAGATGAATGTTACTTGTGTGTAAAAATGAAAGGATACGTTGCAGGAAGAAGAGGTTAAAGAACTGATGGGCAGGGAAAAAAATGAAGTTGATAAGGAGTTCGGATCCTAAGACATGTTGCCTGATATAATAAGATGACACTAAGGCTTCGAGAGTTCAATTTGGATCCATCAATGTCTATCACAAATCTTGCAATGAATTTTATTGTAAAGTTCATTGATCATCAGCTGTAAGTAAATAAAACACAACATGTTAGCTCTTTCAATAACTATAGAAATGCAATTCCTTATTTTAAGCTCAAAGTTGAAGATGAATCGTATACATTTTGCAATCGAGAAGATGTTCCAATCCCCTTTAAACATCAGCAGGTAGGTGTGAAAAAATCGACCGTTTCACTCATGAATGGGTCAATTTAGGGCGGCTATATCACAAACGGGTCATACGTGTCAGATGGTCTAACTGATTTGAAAGTTAACTGGATTATCTCTGCAAAGCATACAACATACTCAGCCGTTCCATTAAAAGAAAAAAAATTATGCATCGATTGATTTTGTAATATAACTCACATAATTAGTACGCTAAAAAAATGTATATGTGCAAACAAAAACCTGCCAGGACCGTTTGGATCAGTACTTAAACATGACCTATTAGCCATTTGGGTGAACTTGAGGGTCGGTGGCTATGTGGCCAGCATCATGTCTGATACTTTAATGTTAAAAAATTGTATATGTGCAAACAAATAATTACTTCCAAAATGCAACACCGCACTCTTTATTTTTAAAAAAGATTACTTGAAGTGGTGTTTGGTTAAAAGCTTATTTCGGCAGCGAGATACTTTAACGTTACCCAGCCCGTTGCATAGTGCCAGTCATTAACTACTAATTACAAAATTCACACATACATATTGTTACACACTATTCTAAGTAATATATCAGAATATTGTTTGCGCGTACCATAATACTCCAAAATTGCCTATACAACTCATTCACTTGTCTTTTTAGTTCAGGTGAATTACGCATGATTTTGTTGCGATGTTGGCCGAATGAACCTGCTTCAAGAGTAACTTCAAATCATCATCACATCCTTACCAATTATGTTTTATATATCATGTTCATTTGGGTCCACCAAAGACTAAATCCATCTAATCATGTTACTAATATTAGGTAGTTTTAAACATGGGCATACTTCCTTACCACCAAAGTTAAATACACATGATAGATTAACAAATAATTGACATAATTTGACCCGTTCACCCCTTATATATCAATGGGTTTATCTTTCGTCATTTGTTATTACCCATTTGACCCATTACATATAATTGGCCATTAGAAAACTAATTGAGGCGTATTGGCGAGAATGACTTGGACTCTCAACAGAAGGATGTTGTTCAGCAAATGATGGTGTCTTTGCCTGGACCTTCATGTATTAATTTGCAACAAATATTAAAGTGTGTGCGCTAACTATATTGTGAAAAGAGCTAATATTATGCATACCCCTTATGGCTCCCATGGCCTCCCTTTGGCTGAAGTTGAAGAACAGTTAAAATTAATTTTCTTTTGACCCGTTACCCAAACCAGAACATAACCATATGTTTTATGACGTTACCCAAACCAAAACAACAAAGTTACTTTGTTTCGAAAAGACTCTTATGGTGACCCAAAAAGAGATAATATTATGCATACCCCTTATGGCTCCCATGGCTGGCTAAAGTTGAAGAACAGTCAAAATTAATTTTCTTTTGACCCGTTACCCAAACCAAAACATAACCATCTGTTTTATGACGTTACCCAAACCAAGACATCAAAGTTACTTTGTTTCGAAAAGACTCTTATGGTGACCCGAGTAGCAATGACAGGCTTATATGCACTGTTTTTTCTAATAAAAGCACATTAAATGTGTTCTCAATGTTATAACACATTAAATATATTAATTCTCAAAATTTTATATTAAAGATGGATGATAAAAAAACGATCAAGATGTTCAAATCCACTTGGCACAAAAAGCTCATCTGATAATATTGCATTATTACCTTCTTACAATAAATACGGAGCAGGAAAAGATCACTTGTAGCATTCATGTAGAACCTTTCTAAGGTTGACTTTACCTGCAACATCGTTAAATAGTGTTATCAGAAACAAATAGAAAAAAAACCAAAATTACAGTTTGTCTTTGAATTTCTAATATTCTAAGCAATGATCATTTTAAGAATAAAATACCAAGTTCACATTTTCTCTCGCTCGCATCAGAAACTTACTAAACTGGAATGAGTATTTTATAATTATAGGCCGAATAGTATGGGAGTGTTTGGATCAAATTACTTTCCGGACTTGTGGGCTTATTTAAATTATGAAAATCTTATAACCCGTTTGACCCATTTGACCCATATCCTTTTCATTAAATTTTATAGTATAACCCGTTTATAAAAAAATATGTCAAAACTTGTCACCACTAATTAGCTGCGACTGCTATAGAATACTTACATGTAGTAATCGGTTTCTCCGAGAATAGAGGAAAACTCAGCACTTAGTCTCAAGCTCTGTAAAACAAAATTAACAAACATGATAACTGATATAAATACATCGTTCGTATCTGCAGTATAATAAAATGTTCAGATCTTCACATCATAATGAATTTTAGATCTTCGCATCATAATGAATTTTACAACAGGACTAATTCTCTTAATTTGAACTTATTTGATTTGAACTTATTTTTAGTTCTTAGTTGAACACCCTGCTAAAAACCCACCTACATTAGCAAATAAAAAGTATAAAATCAATACCGCCAAACATACACTATAAAGTTATACACAGACAAAGAGAAGCCAACCTGGAAAAAATTTGAGTAAGATCACTTCTATTGATCTCAAATCCCCCACATATTAGTTATTAACACAATGAAAAATGAATCATCTATGTAGTTCTAGCGGTGAATTCATTTGAAGGCCATTAGGAAATACCTAACAAATGTCTAAATGGATGAAAATGTGTTACCTCTGCACGTGTATGATGTCTGCAAACCCAATGGTTCTTGCAAACCCTGTAATATTACATAACAATTTAATATTCATATTAAAATAAATGAGGACATTGTATGCCCTTTCAACCACCCGTTTCATTTAATACAAATTTAATCCGTTTGACCCATTTCATCAACAAATAAAATGCTAGTGATCTTCCAACAATTAATCAACTATATTTTATTCTGGTTATAAATGAATGAATATATCAAGTAAAGAAGAAAATTACAGTACCTTTCTACATACGATGATCTTTGCTTCTAACTCAATCACATCTACAGATATGTATATCATAAAAAAAATGATGTGAATAAACAGAATCGGTAAATGTATCTTTTTGACTTCAAAAAATAGATAAATGAACCTTCTTTTTTTCTTTTACTTTTTTGCGTAGAGCAAAATCAACATCATCCACAACGCATCAACATCTTCCTGTTTTCAATTTCAAATCTTAGAATAGTAAATGAGAAATCCAAAGATAAATGAAAGAACACTCACTTAATCATTACATCAAGGTTTAATAATTAAGAGCATGTTTATGTGTATAATAAAATACGTCGATATAAAGTCGGAAAAGTTATCCAATGTCTAAACATGAAAAGAAATATACAATATCTTAAATCTCCGGTTAATAAATAATTTAATGTAGAAACAATAAAAACCAAAAAGATGAGACATACCTGCGCTAAAAATAATCTTTTTTCTTTTATTTTTTAGCGTAGAGCAAAATCAGCATCATCCACAATGGCATCAACGTCTTACTGTAAAATTTCAAAATCTTAAAAGTTAAAATAGTATATGAGAAATCCAAACAGAACTGAAAGAACACTCAATTAATCATGACGTCAATTTTTAATCATTAAGAGCATGTTTATGTGTATAATGAATAATTGAAAAATACAATCGATGTCAAGTCGGAAAAGCTATCCACTGTCCAAACATGAAAAGAAATATACAATATCTTAAATCTCCGGTTAATAAATAATTCAATGTAGAAACAATAAAGACCAAAAAGATGAGACATACCTACACTAAAAAAAACCAAAAACGGCCTTCCTATGATTGGCCTCACATCAAACTCAACACCCAGCATAACTCCCAACAACCATATCCTTAAAAACCTTAAAAACCCCTTCCCAATCATACCCTCCAACACACACCCCAGGTGAAACCTTCACTGTAACCTGAGCTCCACCATTCGTAACTTTACGGCCATTTGAATCCTTCGTCACTAACAGACAAAGCAACAAACTCTCACGTCTTCTGAACGTCCTTAAAAGTAGCATCAAAGGCCGTCGCTGCTTCATCTTTATCAGCTTCTCTTATCCCCAATCCTGTTAAATTATCAGCAAATCATTAACAACTATTTATTGAATTGCCATTTTTCACAGTTTAAACAGCAAATGATTATTCTAAAAATCATTTTCATCTGTACGAAACACCAACTCTAATCAATAATTTGAAATAACAAACCAATAAGCTATAAATCCGTTTTTGGTCAAATACTGTCGATTAATCTCAAAATCTATTTATATTATTCAAATCTGTAAGTAACACAATAAAACAATTACTACAATAACAAAACAATATGTCACAAATTCGATGTTATCCAATTTAAACTGTAGTTAATTATTCTCGAAAAAAATTCATTCGATACTAAACCTAACTCTAACACAATTCAATAAATAGCTACTATCATCCTTAATATCAATGGACAATAAATGAGCAAGTTGTGATAAAAACCTGTTCACATCTTTGTTCAATTCCTTTCTTGTCACCAGCCCCATCAAGGATAACACTATCATCCTTTGATATTAAAGGTGGAGTATGTTATAATAATACTTCTGGAACAAAATAATTGTAATTTACAATTAATAATTCAAATCCATATTGAATTGGTATGGCGTAGAAATAATTCTTCCGATTTGGAATACTTCGGGCACAATGATGTAATCCAAATCGATGTTGAATTGGTATGGTGTAGAAATAATTCTTCCGATTTGGAAGAAGTTATTGTGTGTGTGTTTTGGAATTGGAGAGATATGATTTTGAAGGGATCTCATAAAGATTTGAAATGGTGACTTTGAATTGTTATATGAAACTGAAGATTGATTGAAATGTACAGAGGAAGATTTGAATGGAATGAAAGAAACTGGTATTGAAAATAATAAATGATCTTGAATGCTTTACAAAAATAACATACAGAAGGAGCGTATTGGTCCTACTCTCTTTTGATAAGCATAATGGGTATTGTACATTAAAGCTAATTAAGGAATTTTAGTCACACAATTAATGAGTTTTTTTAATGCTCATTCTTAAAGGACTTGTGCAAAAGGACCTTATTGTCTTTTTCTTTGGTTTCTCCTCTTTTTTAATGCTTAAAATTGTTGTACATTGTCTTCTAATTAAGGAATTTTGGTCACACATTTAATGAGTTTTTTTAATGCTCGTGCTTCAGGGCGCTTGTACAAAACCTTTATTTTATTAGATAGTATAAATTTGATACGCCGGAAGAACAGTCAAAAACATTCAAGAAAACAGAATCAAATGATGAAGAAAACCAATATCGGTGCCTGCAATCACCCTATATAAACGCAAAGGTCAGCACGACAGAAGAGCTAACAGAGGATGAAATACTCTTGGCAAGAAGCATCTTCTCTATGCAAGGAAACGAAGCGTAAGATTATCTTTAAATTTTATGAACTTTACTTGAATTTATCACAAGTGATACATAATATCACCTGTGATACATAAAAAAATGAGTAAAATATGTAGTTTCTTATAGTTATCACCTGTGATATTGTTAAAACAGAGAACAAGTTTTCAAGGACCAAGGAGTAGAATTAATGAGAATGAATGTCCAATCACTAGCACCAGGATTGAATATTAAAACTCCTGTGATCGACACATTCGCTTCAATCCTAAATTACGAGGAATGGCTATCAAATAAAGAGATCAAAAGGCATTAGTTTTATACATCAATGATGGTAAGATAAATTTAATTTAAAAATAATTTATTATATTTAAATGTATTTATGTATTAAATTAATTTAACATTATAACTTGTTTTTCAAGCAGCTGTCGGGTATAATTCAGGATGAGCCAGAATGCATGCTTACAAAGATAGATAAACAATACGATGAGTTTGCAAAGATGATTGCAATTCAGATGGAAGACGATATAAAAAACTACAATTTGAAGACGTTGGCCTGGTATATAATATGAATTCATAAATTAATCAATGTGCTTAGTATATTATTTTTCAAAACTTATATACATTTTTAAATTAAACATGTTTTCTTTCCGATCATATCACATGACCATTACTACCTAATAGTTTTCAACATCATGAAAGGGACATCCGTGATAATAGATAACAGTGATTCAGATGGAACATACGAAGGGAAATACAAAGAAAACTATGTTTGTGGTAAGAAACACTATAATGAATGCTTCATATATAATTTCTTTGTGTCAAATAAATTTAGCATATCACTTGTGATACTAGTCTATAATTGACACTTTGTATTTTAATTTTCAGATGGGTGTTTTTGCAAAGCATTTGTCAACATATCAACATCCAAAAGGAGATGAATTAATGAATCAAAAAAGAAAACAAACAATCTTAAACATGAGTTGGAGGAAAAAGAAAGAAAAGATAGATTGCAGTTTGTACATTGATGAGTGTTGAAACTAATACCCTTGATAGATCTTGTAGCTCTCGTTGATCGTTAGCAGTGTCTATGTAATCACAAACACTCTAATAGAGAATCTCCAAAGCTTGTATTCTAATGCGGAAAACAAATACAAACAGAAACAATGAATACTAAGAACGTTTAATCCTCTATGGATCTTTTATATAATAAGAACTTGTTTTTTTTAAAACTCTTAAACTCGTCCGTCATAGAACATAAACCTGTGTTCCTTTTATAGACAAGGAACCCTAACCTAAACCATTTCACAAGAAACATATATTCTATAAACTCTAAACAATATGCATTATCTTTTCCTAATATTACTCATGCATATCCTAACTATATTACAAAATATGCGGTTTAACTCTATCCGCAGTAACTAAATATGCTGAAACTTAGTCTTCAGTAGTAACTCTTCTTCAGCAGAATCTATCTCTTCAGCAGATTCCATCAGCATGTTCCATCAGCAGAATTCTCACTTAGCAGAATTCCCAACAATCATCCCCTAATCTTGAATTTGACATGGTTAAGTTCAAGATTCCTTGATAGATCAGTAATCATAATAATGTAAAGAGGATTGTCTTCGAACATCAGCAGCAAAGAACCAAAACTTTCACATCTCTATGATGAATAAGCTTGAAACACCTTATCTTTGTAGCAACATATGACATTAGATACATCAAAACAAATAAGTTTCATACTATTCTCATCACATCCAGGTGTATTAACTCCTGTGAGAGGTGAATCATTGAAAATAATGGATTTGATGTCTCTTTACCAATAGCCATTACTACTGGAGTAGCCAAATGTTTTAGTTCGAAAACCATGGTACACTGATAACCATATGATTTTGAGTCAATCATCAACTATAAACGGATTTGAGTTGTCTTTACCTGTAGCCGTTTGCTCAGGACTAGCCAATTCTTAAAGGAAACATCCTTGGTGAATTGAAAACCAATATAGACTACCACTACCTTTACCACAAGCCATATACTCATGGGCTAGTCAATTCTTTGGATTTTCACAGAATAAGATCCATGGTGAATTGATGACCATTTCAACTCTCAACAATTAAGCATGGGTGATTTGAGTACCCTATGATTTTTTGGCAAATCATTACAGCCATCAACAGATTTGATGTGTCTTTACCAAAGCTGTACCCTTTGGACTAGCCAACTCTTTGATGGACACAAGTCACATCAGGTGAGTTGATAACCATCAACAGAGTTACTATATAACAAACCTGCAAACAGTTAGTACAAAAATCTAAGAACTACCTTTTTTTTTTTTTTTTTTTTTTTTTTTTTTTTTTTTTTTTTTTTTTTTTTTTTTTTACTAATAATAAATAAACATATACAACAAATAATACCATAATCAAATAGAAGCCTGTGGTTGTAGAAGCTGAGACTTGATTAATCCAACCAATTGTTCTGCATGAGTGAGATCATTGGACACTGGATTAGGAGGAACATCCAATTTCTTTCTGAGCAATCTTCTCAGCAGTTTAGATGACAAAGGATAGTGCTGATCAGAGAACATAGAAACTCTCATCCCACACTTGGACTCCACAACATGTACATTTGGTGAAGGATAGAATCTCCATGTATCAACCTTCCATTTATGAGAATTCTTCCAAATAGAATACCCTGTACTATTAGGAGACTTAGAATCAAAAAGAACTTACAGATCCCCCAATAAGTACAACCCTGCCCCTTGTGGTTTATGATTTTCATAATAATGTGTCACATAGGCTTAAAGAGTGTTCAGGTCTTGTCTATCCACCAAATGAAGTATATCCTTCAAGAAAGTAAACTCCATAGAAGAGCCATCCATTCTATAGATTGTGTTGATCTGGCCATCAGTCACCTTCCAATCTTTCAACACACTATAAGAATCTTCTGGAAAAGTTGTAGAAGAACCCTTCTTGATAAAGATAGCATTGTCAGCCTGTAGATCCACATGTTTAGATGATCTCTCCTTCTTAGCAGTCTTCTTCTTGGATATCCTTAGAGATCTTCTAATGGCAACATGTCTCTTGTGGGACATCATCTTCTTCCTCCTACCAGGTACATAAATTCCCATAGAGATAGAGGGATCTACCTTGTCAGATGCACCAGAGGCATCTTCAGTAGGAACAGAGGATGTAGCATCAGAAGAAATTGAGATATGCACACCTTTGTAATACAGCTTATCCATTTCTTCCCTAGCCTTTTTAGCTTTAGCAGCTGCTTGTTCAGCTTGCTTAGCCAGGACTGCACGATAGTTGGAAAGAAATGATCTTCCTTGATCAGTAGATACAGTAGAAGAAATCTCAATTGTACTTTGCTTTTCCTTTGNCACCAGAGGCATCTTCAGTAGGAACAGAGGATGTAGCATCAGAAGAAATTGAGATATGCACACCTTTGTAATACAGCTTATCCATTTCTTCCCTAGCCTTTTTAGCTTTAGCAGCTGCTTGTTCAGCTTGCTTAGCCAGGACTGCACGATAGTTGGAAAGAAATGATCTTCCTTGATCAGTAGATACAGTAGAAGAAATCTCAATTGTACTTTGCTTTTCCTTTGAATCCATATCATGATCAGCAGCTATTGGTGAAGCTTCAGAAGAAACAGCTATGATAGAAGCTTTAGAAGAAACATGAAGAACTGATGGTTGACCAGCAGATACTTCCTCAGTAGAAATTGAAGACACACCCTTTGCTTCAGCAGATGGTAGACTTACAGTAGATTGTACACCATCAGCAGTTTGCACATCATCAGTAGTTGAGTCAACAATCTTGGATCTTTTGGCAGTAGGAGCATCTAGAACATTAGCAATCCTTTTCACTTGAGAAGCTGGTTTAATTTGCTTCATAATCAAATTATACAGCCTTATCAGCTCAGAATCAGGCAGATTCCAGACTTGCTTCTTTTTCAAACCAGAAGTGTATAGAGCAACACTTTGGTTGTAAACCACATTCCTCATATAAGTTCTCCTCTCTGCTTCAGTAAGTTGGTTATCTCTTTTAGCCTTAGCCTTCTGAATTGCAATGGCTTTTCTCTTGTCAGCAGCATCCTCCTTCTTCTGATCTCCAAGTGCAACCATTTGAGCAGCAAAATTGTCCTTATCAAAATTAGCTCCCAGTATACTCTGAGCAAGAGTATTATTTGATGCAGCTTGCATAGTATATGTATCCCACTGCTCATCAGTAAAATGAATGGCTTGTGCATCCAATTCTCTTTGTCTTGCAGGCAATGTTTTAAAAAGAGCGCCTTAGGCGCGCCTACTCCCTAAATCCCATGAGGCTCTAGCCTTTGGGATTTTTTCAGATCAAGGCTCACAACATACACGAATCCCGTAAAAATCTTAGCGCCTTAGGGATTTTTGCGCTTTTACGCCTTGGGGATTTTTGCGTCTAGAAGATGTAACGAGGTTTTGGCCATTTTTTCTTAATAGTAAGATACATTTTGGGCTTACATGTTATATACATTGGGCCCTTTAATTTATAAAGTATCTAATAACCTTAATATTTTAGAAAATGTCTAAGAATACATTGGGCCCTTTAAGTTATAAAGTATCTAATCAACAAAGAAATATATATTTTTTGTAATCTAATGTCTAAGAATATTAGCTTATTAACAGATACGAATGTTGTTTCTTTAGTGTTAAGTGTTACCAAACAACTATAGATTTTTTGCTGTTGATAGTTGATAGAGATACATGGTAATTTGTTAAATTTTATAAGTCATAAACTCATATATTGTAATGTATATTCAGTGATTTAGGGTAGTTCATGGATTCTGATATGTTGCTTGTTTGATATTTTGGGTTTAAATGCAAGCTTTGTTAGATGTAATAACTATTAAGCGGCATTATGCATTGAATATTGATACATTTGTGTAATTTAAGCTGCATAAGTTGTCACATATGTTATAAAAAAAACCTAAATGTATAGTGCGCCTCATATTTATGAATCCCGCGCCTTGGTTTGTGCCTCGACTCGAGGCTCTTTTACCCCTTTTACGCCTTAGTGCACCTTGAGCCTTTCAGAACATTGCTTGCAGGAGAAAAATTTGAAGTAGACTGAGCTGAGAGCCTTTCTTGTAGTGCTTTGCTCTTCATCTGATCTTCATACTCTTTAAGCATTCTTATCTGCTCAATCCTTTCCTTATCAGACATAGATTCTGGATCAATTACTTCTTCAACAAAAACTTCTTTCCCTTTAGCAGAAACATGTACATCAGAAGCAATAGTAGGTGGCTCCTCATCATGAGACAAATCTACATAAAGGGCAGCAGCAGGTGCATCAGAAGAAACTTGTGAAGTAGGAACTTGTACTTGAGTAGAAGCACCAGCAATTTCAGATTCCAGCACAAAAGTTTGCCCAGCAACAAATACTACTGAGGGTTCTTCTGAAGGTGTAGCAAAAGACTGAGCTTGTGCTTGATCAACCATTTCACCTTCAGCTTCTTCATCGTACTGGACATGCATATCCACCAGGCTTTTGCAATATGAATGATAGAATTTTAGGATTTGTGTAGTTGAAAATGTATAGGAATGATCTTTATCTACTTTTGAAGTTGTTTGTACTCTGTAACTTGTTTCTTGAATGAATGAAAAACTTGAATTAGTATTTTACAACACTTCTTGTCTTTCTCCTCAGTAGATGTAATGAGTATCACTTGTAATCCACTTCAGTAGAAACAGAAGTAATCAGTTCTATATACTTCAGTAGAAACAATGAACATCACTTTTGTCCTTCTTCAGTAGAAACAATAACTTCTTCAGAAGTAACAATAACTTCAAGTTACAAGACCTTGTTCTAAACAATCCAAACCAGCAACTACACAGACCTGTATGCTGTGAAACAAACACATAAAAGCAAACCAAACAAACAAACTAATATGCTAAGAAACACATTAGATGGTTAGTGTTAGAAATCTAAAATTATACAAGATTTACAACAACATTCAATCCTCCCCTGAGGCATATGCCTCCCCTGAGGCTTATGCCTCCCCTTAAACATTTCATTTAAGGGTTAACCATCCCAATGTGGACAACTAAGTGTTGAAACCTAGGTCCATCAAAAGCTTTAGTCAATAAATCTGCCACATTTTTATCTGTGTGAATTTTAACCACACTTATCAAATGTTTTTCATATGCATCACTTATAAAGTGGTGTCTTATCTCAATATGCTTTGTTCTATTGTGAAAAACTGGATTTTTAACAATGCATATGGTACTTTGATTATCAATAAAGATTGTGGTGTTCATGAAGTACATTAACCTAAAGGCAACAGAAGGTCTTCATGTGAACTTCAAGAACCATTCAATCAACCCTTTCTAAACTTGGTCTTGTTCTATAAGGGGCTCTTTCACTTCCAAGGTCTTCACCAATGAAACACAAAAATCATTGTGTTTGCTGCAAGCAAGGAAAACAACACAGTAACACTCCTTACAAACCATTACACAGCAGTGAGACAATTATCACTGAACCAAACTTCAATTGCTGCAATATGGAGACCTATTTTGGGCCAACCTCAAGTTAAGAAGAGTAATGATCATTAAGATACTTTTCTGTTTGGTGAACTCACAAGCGAAATTGAATAATAGCAGTTTTGCTGGTATTATCCTTGTTTTGTAAAACTAAGATTGAAACATCTCCAATTTTTGAAAGATTTTATTTACCCTAGTTGAAAACCAAGCTCCAAATAAAAAGGTTAAAGATATAAGTGTGGTAAGGAACTAGGCAGTTCAAAAATTGGTTTTAATAAGACCTGTGTAACTCTAAAGGATAAAAAGGTGACTTCCTACAATCCCAGGACCCACAACAAAAATTCTAGGGGTTGCGAAAGAAAGATAGCGACCATTTAATACAGGCAGCAAGATCCATGCTTTGACAAGGACTACTAAGCCTACCCACAATGAACGGAATCCAAGGAACAACATTGAATCTAAGATCCAGCTGGTGAACATGTCATCACATAATACAGAGGTCTAAGGATTGGTTCAAACTAGGCAATGTATTGTGACCAGCTCTTGAGCGACCTGACATTTACTTCGGCTGTGAGAGCTGTTCAAGACAAAAGTTTCATCCACGGAAGCTTTAGCCACCAAACATGTTAGATCACTGTCAGGTTGTACCTCATTCATGTTGAATGTGTACAAATTATTGCTTCTTGGAACTCTCAGCAGAATTGTTGTATCTTCTGGAAGTTTGAAGTCTTTGTTGAGTACAAGACATTCATTCTCTGAGAAGAAAACTTTGTTCTTTTTATCACAAATTTGTGATACTGAGAACAAATTAAAGTGCTGCAGTTCCTTCACATAAAGTACATTTTCAAAATCCAGCATGGGTGTTCTGATAGTTCCTCTTCCAGTGATTCTACCATTTCCTCCACCAATGGTCACATTACCTCCACCTTCTATCGATAAAAAATTAATCATCTTTTCTCTGTTCCCTGACATGCTCCTTGAACAGCCACTATCTACTATGCCAACTTCTTTACTCAGTAAAGGATGATCCTACAACAACAACAAAAATATGCAAAATATAAGTACACTTTGGAGACTCAAGTCATTACTGACTTGAGCCTGCCTTATGGATCATAAGAAGTAGGCCATGTAGATGTATAAGATCCACCATTGTTCTTGGATCTTTTTTGATAATTAGATCCCCTGTTAGTCCAAGAACAACCTGCTGAGGGCTTAACAGCAGTATCCCATGGTCCCCCCAACCCATATACATAGGTTGATATTAACTAGGCAAATAACCATTCTGATAATAAGGAGAAATAGGTCTAGGGAATGGTCTTGCAACATGTCTTTTCCTATATGATGGAAAAGTTCTGTCAGCAGGAACTGATGCATCAGCAGATGCTGATTTATCAGCATTATTGTATCTGCTGTTAGATTGAGTTGCTTGTGGAACATAAGCAGGTATATCATTAACACGTTTCCACATTGGTCTAGGTTTCTTAGCACAGTCACCCATTCTTTGCTCATGAAAATTACAATCCTTAATTAAATGAGATTTGCTTCCACACACAAAACATTTCTTCTTTCTGGAAGATTTATTAACATTGAAAGGAGTTCTATTGAAAGCATTCAAACCACAAATATTAACAGAATTGTTTTTGACAGAATTAACATTATTATTTTGCAAAGAATGAAATAACAAGTCTTCAGAAGAAACTGTCTTTGAATTGGATTCATCAGCAGCAACTCCTACAGGCTTGTTTGAGGACTTGGGTGAAGGCTTGGATGAGGTCTTGGGTGAGGCCTTGGGAAGGTCTGACTGATCACTTGAATCACAACTTTCATAGGCAGTAGACCCTTTATCAGAAGACTTGTCACAGCAAGAGACAGAGTCAGCATTATTAGTAACAGGGTCAGATAAGTCACTTGACTTTTTGCCATATTAATGGTGTCATCCATCAAAGTCAACTGTGATGGATAGGTCAATGGACATATGTTCACCTCTAATGGGACCAGGGACAGCATGTAAGGTGCCTTCTTTAACATAGTTTGCTAATCCTGCTGGTGTAGTTTTTCTACTGTCATTCCTAGCTTCTAATCTTACATATTTCTGAAAACCTAATCCTATACCAGAGTTGACAGCTTGACTACCATACAAACTTCTAGCTAAATTATCACCTGATATTAACCACTTCTTATGTGTAGCTATGTCAGTATCTAGCTTCTCTTGAAGATCTTGTTTATCAGACTCTAACTTAGCTTTCACCTTTTTAGTATAGATTAACTCATCTTGAGCACATTTTAAGTCATGTTTTAACCCTTTTATTTCCTCCTCATAAGCAACTTGATTCTTCTGAAACCAAATCTTTTGTTTTTCTACGATTTTTAAACCATGTTTATATGATTCAAGGTCTTTATAACACTCATTATATTTAGGTTTTAACTCATCATACATTTCTTTAAGTTCATTATATTTCACACTACAACCAAACACACAGTTATGTACCTGAGAAATGCCCATAAGAGCAAATTGATCATGAACATCCTCTGAAGTACAGCTTGCCAACAGTCCACACTGATCACTATCAGCATCACTTCTCTCATGAGCCTTCCAGTCAACATGATCATCCAAAGTGATCAAGGCTGTGGGATATCCAGTTTTGGCAGTATCAACTTCCCCTTGTTTCTGCTGATAGGTAGAATACCTAAACTCATCAGTAGATTTCCTGTCCTTGCATTCTCTGGAGAAGTGACCCATTTGACCACAAGTGTAGCACTTGATCTTCCTTCTGTCAAACCTAGCTGAATCCCTGCCATTGAAACCAAACTTCCTCCCAGCCTTTTTCTCAAATCTCTTGATGCTCAATGAGAGCATAGCCACCTGCCACTTCAAGTTCATCTTTTCCATATCCAATGGATCCACCTGTTCAAAGTCCTCATAGGAGAGTTGCTGCTGGGATTCACAATCAGCAACAAAAGAGTGAAGTACATCTTCCAACACACTACCAGAAGAATGTGATTTGGTTGGTGTGTATGAAGATGATGCAGATGAAATTGGACTTGAACTAGAAGGCATTATATTGGAGGTGGAACCAACAAAAGCTGAGTAAGTGGGAGTAGATGAACGAATAGGACTTTTGACATCTGGTTCAAGAGTTTTGAGCTTGTTGTATAAATCATCAAAACTCATCATGTCTAATCCACCCTTAGCTTTGAGTGCAATGCTTACTTGAAGCCATGATGGAGGCAAGGATCTTAAGAATTTAGCATTGCAATCTTCATTGTCTGGCCTGGCCTTAGCTGATTCAATTGGCTCAAAATCTTATGAAATTTGTCATAACCCTTGTGGATTCCCTCTTCCTCAGTGATCTAAAACTCTTTAAACTGCTGCTTCAGCATCGACTTCCTCATCCTTCTTGACTCATCATTCCCACCAAATCTAGCTTTTATTGCCATCCAGAGATCCTTTGCATCAGTCATGAAGTGAAAGTCACCCAAGTGATCTGGTGAAGAAGAATAGTTCTCACTTTATTTTCGCTCTGAAGAGCAAGAACCTCTTCAGCAGATGTAGGATCAAGATAGTATATTCTACCATCTGCGTCAGTGCCAGTCCTCTTTGGGCTGTTACCTTTGAGGACCACCTTCCAAAGATTGTGATCAATGTTGGTAATCCAGTTCTGCATCTGCATCACCCAGAGTTCATACTCTTCTTTCTTAAGGTAGGGAAATTTTGCATTGCTGTTAGTGAGAGTGAGGTGATGAAGGGATGCTGTGTTTTGATTGTGTGTTGTATCTGACTCAGTGTCAGATCCAGGCATGATGTAAGATTGTGTTGTTGAGGAGTGTGTAAAAAGTTGATATTCTTAGTATCACAGAGACTCTCCCGAGGCTCTGATACCACTTGTTGAAACTAATACCCTTGATATATCTTGTAGCTCTCGTTGATCGTTAGCAGTGTCTATGTAATCACAAACACTCTAATAGAGAATCTCCAAAGCTTGTATTCTAATGCGGAAAACAAATACAAACAGAAACAATGAATACTAAGAACGTTTAATCCTCTATGGATCTTTTATATAATAAGAACTTGTTTTTTTAAAACTCTTAAACTCGTCCATCATAGAACATAAACTTGTGTTCCTTTTATAGACAAGGAACCCTAACCTAAACCGTTTCACAAGAAACGTATATTCTATAAACTCTAAACAATATGCATTATCTTTTCCTAATATTACTCATGCATATCCTAACTATATTACAAAATACGCGGTTTAACTCTATCCGCAGTAACTAAATATGCTGAAACTTAGTCTTCAGCAGTAACTCTTCTTCAGCAGAATCTATCTCTTCAGCAGATTCCATCAGCATGTTCCATCAAAAGAATTCTCACTTAGCAGAATTCCAAACAATGAGTGTGTAAGTACTCATCATTTCTTTCACATTTAGACCTCAAATACAGTAAAAAATACTTGGAAAAGTCTCAAAATGCAGAAAATATCATTGGACTGTGTTTTTATAAGTTTCAGGGACAAAATTTTTGAAAACAAATGAAAAACGAACAAAGTTGCATAATTGGCAGTTTCAGTCCCTGAACTTTCAAAGATTGGCAAAAATAGTCCCTGGCAATCAAAAATGTAGAAAATTATCATTCAAGCTCCTTGTATTATTCAAAGTTGTCAAAATTGGTCCTTGAATGGAACATTACAACAAATTTCAAAATTGGTCCTTTGACTTTGCAAATTGGCAATTTTGGTCGCCGGGTGTTTCATTTTGGAGAATTAACAACAATGGGCCTTGTGGAATCAAGAAATGGCAGATTTGGTCCTTGAAGTAACTTTGGAGAATTATCAACTATGATCCCTGAAAAATCAGCTTATCTAAATTTGGTCCTTGGGCTAAAAATTACTACAAACCAAACGGATCCTAGTTGTTTACTTAACCAAATCAAACCCAACCCTTTATATACTTTCAACCCAACACCTCCCTTTTAGCCAAATCCACTACCCAGTCCAATCCTATCCTAGCCCAACTCCACCATGGCCCAATCCCAAAAAAATAAAAATAAACACAACCCGTGTTTATTCACCCTCGGTCAAACCCCAAAAGTCAAACATATACGCTTTCCCCTCCCACTCACTCCCACATGTGACCCTGCAAAACACAACCACCCTCCATCATCACTCTCCTGCAACACCTTCCCCTGCCACACTCAAACCCTCACCCTAGCTACTCAACACAAGCACCCCAGTCCAAATATTGAACCCTGGCATAAGTTATCTCAAGCTATAAGCCAAACTCCAATTTGGCGCCAAAAGGGACAAACGGCCAAGATTAAAATGTACCCATCCAAGGGCTCAGAATGAAGTGGGAAATGCACTAGTGGACCTCAGCAACCCTAATTTACCATTATAAAAGGATTAACTGTGGAAGAGGAGAGGTGTGAAGTTTTTTAGCTAATTTTTATGTCGTTGTAATTTTATTTTAGCTTTTTAATGTTCAAGTGTAGTTTTCTAAGTATTTTCTCAACTTCAGTAGTGTAATTCAAGGTTTATTCAATAAAAATATCAAGTTTCTTTGTTGAATCCAAATATTGCAAATTTTTGTGAAATTCTCTTTTCATTGAATGTATGTTAAAAATGGTTGCTCACTGCTCCATTGAGCTCTTTTAAGCTTACTCATATGCTTTTATAAGCTTAGGAGACATTTAAACAAGGTTCATCTTAAAATCTTAAAAACCACAAAAAATAGTTAAAAACAGTTAAAAAAATTAAAAAAAGAGAAGAAAAGCATGGAGCAAGGTTGATAGTGGATGGCCTTGGTTTAGTGCCTCAAGGGAGGCTTTAGGATAGGTTTGTGTACTTTGTTCTTGGTTTGGAGCTCACAGGATCAGTTTGTAAGAAATCTCTCATGTTTTTCATACTCACTGTATCACTGCTTAATCTATGTTCTATGTTCTCTTTGTGCTTATTTTTCATGTTAGAATTGATACTTGCTAAATTGCTTGAAGTTGGTTCACTTAATCTCTTTATAGTTCAAATCTGCATCTCATTGATATTTATAGCATAGTTAGTATAATATAGCTTAAGTGTTTGTGTGTGCCTGATTTTTGCTTAAAATCAGTTAGAGTAGCTTATTACAGAAGTATGCATAGGTAGTATAGGCTAAATCACTCAGGTGTCTTGAAAACCAATAAGCTCCCCTGCACCCACCTTTTGCCCCATTGACCCATTTTCTTTTGACCATATCTTGCTCATTTATTGAGCATTTTGTTAGATTTTTGTTGATTTGTGAAGCTAGTAGTAATGAGTTGTTAGATATATCATTTGTTTGCCTCTGTGTGCTCACTTTCTTGCTTATTCTTGCCCCTTTAGTTGCCCTAGTTGGACCCATTGTTGCTGTTGCTACTCAGTAGCAACTGAGCTTGTTTGATTTTCCTTCCCTGTGTGATCCTTGGTAATTGGAGGTTGTTATTATGTTATTTGCATTTGTTTTAGACTGTGCTTGTTTGCTTGTACTCTTGTTTTAGCATATTAAGGCCTCTTGAACCTTTGATCTTTGACTGTTTGGTCACCAAGTCAGTGTGCCAATAGCCAATTTCATAAGCTCTTAGATAGTTTATTAGTGAGTCTTTTCCTAAGCTCCTTGGTTTTTTGGAAAGTTCACTAAGCAAGTTATCTGGTTCCAGGCTTATTTTGCAATTTTGAGCTTATTTGATAAGCTCAACATAGGCCTGCTATAAGCTTCCTCAGGCCTGTCTTAACTCAGCTGGTTTTGAGATTCTTGCTTATTTGATTTTCTTAAGCTTTTCATTATATCTCTTTGCTTATTTCCAATACATTTTAGATAACTAAAGCTCAAATACCCCTTGGTTCAGCCTTATCAGCTTATAGAGAGCTTTTCAAGTTTTAAATCCAATTTTAAGCTTAAAAAGCAAACTGTTAAGCTAATAAGTTTGCATAAGGCTTATTTTAGCTTTTCCTAAGAGTTGTCTTTGTAAAAGTTTCCTAATTTCAGTAGTTTAAAAAGTTTCAAAAAGAAAAAATCAAAAATCATCAATTTTAATTCTAGTGATAGCTTCTATTTAAGAAGCTTTAGCTTTTTAATTTATTTTCTAATTTTTTTATTAATTACTTAGTGGTTTCATATTTTTCCTAGGTTCCAGATATCAAATAGTATTTGCATAAAAATTTTCATATTTTTCTCTTTTCATTTAGTAGTTATAATAATTAATTTTAGTTTATTTAGTTTTAATTAAAAAATCAAAAATAAAATCATTTAGTGTTTAATTTTAATCTCTAGCATCTTTTTATATTCTTTCTAGCTTTTATTAATTATAAAGTATTTTTAGAAAATAGTTTCTTAATTGTTACTGTTCATCTTGTATTATTCGTAATTAAATTAGTTTAATTAGCTTTTAATTAATAATTAAGTAAATAATTTCTAAAATAGTTTATTATTATGTTTAGGAACTTTTTATAATTTTTCTAGGACTTCTGTAATTTTTAAGAAGTTTTATAAAAAGTTTGATAATTATCTAAATTAGTTTAGTATTTATTTTAATTTAAATTAGTTTAATTCTCTAATTAGTAATTAATTAATATTAAATAATTAAAAAGTCTAAAAAATATTTTTCTTTTTCTTAAAATTTTCTTTTGTCATTAGAATTGTAAGAAAGTAATTTTCATCATCATAGGATTTGTATTGCTCTCATTTCACTTTTATTTTTGTACGTTAACGTTTATTTAAACGTAAAACGTACGTTTTTAGGTTTTAATCGTTTCTAGGTTATATGNAATCTCTAGCATCTTTTTATATTCTTTCTAGCTTTTATTAATTATAAAGTATTTTTAGAAAATAGTTTCTTAATTGTTACTGTTCATCTTGTATTATTCGTAATTAAATTAGTTTAATTAGCTTTTAATTAATAATTAAGTAAATAATTTCTAAAATAGTTTATTATTATGTTTAGGAACTTTTTATAATTTTTCTAGGACTTCTGTAATTTTTAAGAAGTTTTATAAAAAGTTTGATAATTATCTAAATTAGTTTAGTATTTATTTTAATTTAAATTAGTTTAATTCTCTAATTAGTAATTAATTAATATTAAATAATTAAAAAGTCTAAAAAATATTTTTCTTTTTCTTAAAATTTTCTTTTGTCATTAGAATTGTAAGAAAGTAATTTTCATCATCATAGGTTTTGTATTGCTCTCATTTCACTTTTATTTTTGTACGTTAACGTTTATTTAAACGTAAAACGTACGTTTTTAGGTTTTAATCGTTTCTAGGTTATATGGTATTACGTGTTTGTTCATATAGTTTTGTTTATTCATTTTCTATCATATTCCCGTAGAATAATCATACATAACCCTTTCTTGTTCAAAATCAATCGATCACGAATCGTTTTGAAATACAATTCACTTCCTCGTCGGGACATAACGACCCGGGGTTACCCTGTACTTCACCGGATTCACTTGTTCTTTCTCCTGGTTTGACCTATTGACCACACCTGGTTGACTGGTTAGTTTGGGAGGAATCAAATTTTGGTGTTTCTGAAACTCATTCCTTTGTAAATTTACCATCCTTGTATATATATATCTATAAAGCAAAACAATCGTGAAGTTAATTTGTTTAACGGATCGATTACCAAAAATATCGTAATTCCAATTCCAAAAACATATAAAACACAAAAATATTTCTTTTTCTTTCTATATATACATAAAAGATAAAAACACAAAAACATTTTCCGTTTTCTTATTTAATAAACACATTAAAAAACACTATCGAGAACCAAGACAGAGTACTACCAAACTGGGGGTACGACCATAATAAGTTCCCAAACAAAAGATTAAAACTTGCCATTGTATCCTTGTGAGTGGTGTACCTTTTCTAAAGAAGCCATTCATTTGTGATTATTGGTTTAAGTTCACTGTTGATTTGCCTCGATTTTGTTGTGAGAATTCCTCGAAGACACCGTAGACGTTCAGCACCCACAGTCAGATCTGAGTTCCGCACTGTTTCCACAACTTCTATCATCATGGCAGATCTTCCTATGAATGAGCTTCTCCAAGCACCCATCGAGGGTTATGGAGATGCCATTTTTGTTCAAGCCATCGTGGCTGATAGTTTTGAGCTCAAAACCGGGTTACTGAATCTTGTAACCGCAAGTCAATTCTATGGTTTTGAGAGGGACGACCCTCATGCTCACATTCGATGGTTTAAGAAGATCACATCTACCATCAAATACAAGAATGTCCCGTCTGATGCAATCAAACTTCTTCTCTTCCCATTTTCCCTCGAGGGACAAGCCCGGATTTGGCTTGAAAAACAACCCCCTCGTTCGATTGAAACATGGGAAGACTTGGTTAAGAAATTTGTGAATGAATTCTATCCTCCTTCCAAGACCACGAGTATTAAAAATGAGATCATCAAGTTCACTCAGAAATTTGATGAATCATTTAGTGAATCGTGGGATCATTTCAAAGAATTACTTCGCAGATGTCCTCATCATGGTTTCTCTAAGTTGATGCAACTCGACACTTTCTATAATGGTGTAAGCCAAGCTGATCAGGATTCTCTTAATGCCTCCGCGGGAGGTAATTTCTTGAGTAAAACCACAAAAGAAGCTTTAGCGTTCATCGAGAACAAATCTAAGGTCCGCACTACACGAAGCAAGCCGGTTGTTTCCCAAGTGAGTGTTGGTCCTTCTTCTTCATCGCCCGTGAGTCAATCTAGCACCGATGCTAAGATTGACAAACTCACGGAAGCCATTCAAGCTTTGGTTCTCTCCAACCAAAAGAAAGTCTCTTTTCCACAAACTTCTTCTCCTGCTGAAGTTAAAAAAGTGGAAGTCTGTGTTACCTGTGGTGGCCCCCACGCATATTACAATTGTATGGCCACCGATGGTAACCCCTTTGAAGCTAATGCGATAGCTGGTCCTTCCAATCATGGAAGTAACCAATTTCGTCCGCCGATGGACCCGAACTATCGTCCCAACCACTACCCTGGACCTCCCGGTTTTAATCAAAATCAAAATGTTCAAAACCGTAACCAAAATTTCCAGAACCAAAACCGAACGAACCAAGGTTATCAAAACCAAGGTAATTTCAATCAAGGTCATGGTTACCACAATCAGAACCAAGGGTTTCAAAATCAAGGTTTCCAAAACCAAGGAAACTTTAACCGAAACCAAGGTCAGGGTCATTCCAATCAAGGGAATTTTCATGGAAATAATCAAAATCAAGGAAATTTTCAGAACCAAGGTCCAAACAACCGAGGTCAAAATTTTCCTACTCAAACTCAAGCTATTGTTCCTACCGGACCGTCATCTGATGAGTTGTTGAAACAATTCATGAAATCCCAAGAGGAAATGAATCGGTTATTGGTCAGCCAGATTTCTGAGATCAAGAAGTCTTTAAATGATCGACCCTCGGGCTCAGGACAACTTCCGAGCAACACGATCGCTAACCCGAGGGGCGATGCTAAGGCGATCACAACCAGGAGTGGTGCTTCATATGATGAACCCGCGATTCCTACTACCTCTTCTTCCTCTCCTCCAAAGGTAGTGGAACGTGAACCTGAGGTGACAACGGACAAGGTGCAATCTCCTAGCTCACAAAGTATCGCACACGTCCATCCGCAGGTTATTCCAGAAACTAGATGCAAACCTGGAGTTGTCTTTGATCCACCAGAAACTCCTGTTGATAACCCTAAATCCAAAACTTCAATTCCGTACCCATCACGCTTAAATGAACAAAAGCTTCGCGAAAAGGCTAGTCAACAAATGGATAAACTTTTCCAAATCTTTCAAGATTTGCACTTTGACATAAGCTTCGCGGATGCTATCATCTTGATGCCCAAATTCGCATCAACAATCAAAAATCTGTTAAGTTATAAGGAAAAGCTATTTGAAATGGCTAGAACTCCTCTAAATGAGAACTGCTCAGCGGTTCTTTTGAAAAAGCTTTCCGAGAAGCTTGGAGATCCTGGAAAATTTCTAATTCCATGTGTTTTTCTGGGTATGGTTGAATGCTTCGCCTTGGCCGATCTTGGTGCTAGCATTAACCTGATGCCATATTCTGTGTGGAAGAAACTTTCTCTTCCCAAACTTACTCCTACGTGCATGACTCTTGAGCTTGCCGATCGTTCAATCTCTCGTCCACTTGGCATTGCTGAGGACTTATTCCTGAAAGTAGGAAAGTTCCATTTTCCCGCTGATTTTGTGATTGTTGATTTTGATGCCGATTCAAGGGTTCCTCCAATTCTTGGAAGAGGATTCCTTAGAACGGGTCGTACTCTCATCGATGTTTTTTTATCAAGAGATTACACTACGTGTGGGTACGGAAGTAATCACTTTTAACCTCGATCAAACTTTGAGGTACTCCTCAAATTATGACTCTAAATCGGTTAACCGAATAGATGTCATTGATGTAGATTCTAAGGAGTACGCTCAAGAAGTTCTTGGTTGTTCTGATGATTATCTGAGTGGTAATCCCATTCCATCTTCTCATCCTATAANTGTGGGTACGGAAGTAATCACTTTTAACCTCGATCAAACTTTGAGGTACTCCTCAAATTATGACTCTAAATCGGTTAACCGAATAGATGTCATTGATGTAGATTCTAAGGAGTACGCTCAAGAAGTTCTTGGTTGTTCTGATGATTATCTGAGTGGTAATCCCATTCCATCTTCTCATCCTATAATCGCCAATTCTACTCCTTCCCTCACTCCGTTGAGGGAAGCGACTTCATCTTAGAAGAAATTGAGGCCTTTCTCAAAAGTGATTCAATTCCCGTTGGAGTTGATAACCAAGAGATTGACCCTGAGAAGGATATACTTCTCCTTGAGAAATTATTAAACGAAGATCCCTCTCCTCTTCCTGTTCTACCACAAACACTTCATAATGAGGAAATCAAATATGTTGAGGAAATTGATGATTTTCCTGAGGTCGAGCTCAAGGACTTACCACCTCATCTTGAATACGAATTTTTAGAAGGTGATGATAAATTACCCGTCATAATTGCTAAAGATTTGAGTGATGAGGAAAAGACTGCTCTAATAAAGGTTCTAAAGTCTCACAAGCAAGCAATTGCTTGGAAACTCTCCGACATCAAGGGTATCAACCCAGAATTTTGTACACACAAAATTTTAATGGAGGATGACTTTAAACCAGCAGTCCAACAACAAAGAAAGGTTAATCCAAAAATTCACGAGGTTATCAAACAAGAAGTTTTAAAACTTCTTGATGCCGGTTTGATTTACCCTATCACGGATAGTCCTTGGGTTAGTCCCATCCATTGCGTTCCAAAAAAGGGTGGCATTACTGTTGTCACAAACGAATAAAACGAGTTGATTCCAACTCTATTGGTTACGGGATGTCGTGTATGCATTGACTATCGCAAGTTAAATGATGCCACCCGCAAAGACCACTTTCCTCTACCCTTCATGGACCAGATGCTCGAGAGATTAGCGGGGAATGAGTACTATTGTTTCCTCGACAGTTTCTCAGGTTATTTTCAGATCCCCATTGATCCACAGGATCAAGAGAAAACTACCTTCACATGCCCTTATGGTACCTTTGCCTACCGTCGTATGCCATTTGGCTTATGCAACGCTCCTGGCACATTCCAAAGGTGCATGATGTCCATATTTTCCGACATGATCGGGAAAACAATGGAGGTATTTATGGATGACTTTTCGGTCATTGGGGATTCGTTCCAATCATGTCTCTCTCAGTTAGACAACATGCTCAAACGTTGTGAAGACACAAGGTTATGTCTAAATTGGGAGAAGAGTCACTTTATGGTCAAAGAGGGCATTGTCCTCGGCCATAAAATTTCAAAAAACGGGATTGAGGTTGACAAAACCAAAATTGATGTCATCGCGAAATTACCTCATCCCACTACCGTCAAAGATAATAGAAGCTTTTTAGGTCATGCCGGTTTTATCGTAGATTTATTCAAGATTTTTCCAAAATCGCTCGGCCTATGACCCATCTCCTCGAGAAGGATGCTCCTTTTATCTTCTCACCCGAGTGCATTGAAGCTTTTGAAACTTTGAAGAAAAAGCTTACTGAAGCACCGATTCTTGTTGCCCCCGATTGGGACTTGCCCTTTGAACTTATGTGTGATGCTAGTGATTATGCAATAGGGGCAGTCTTGGGGCAACGCAAATCGAAACACTTTCAGCCGATACACTATGCGAGCAAAACAATGACCGAGGCTCAAATTCATTACACCACCACTGAAAAAGAACTATTAGCAGTGGTGTATGCCTTTGAAAAGTTTCGGCCGTATTTGATCTTGACCAAATGCGTAGTGTATATGGACCACTCGACTCTAAAATACCTCTTTGCAAAACATGATGCAAAGCCGAGATTGCTTCGTTGGGTTATCCTCCTACAAGAATTTGATATCAGTATACGTGATAAAAAAAGGAGCTGAGAACCTAGCTGCTGATCATCTGTCCCGATTAGAGAACCCACACCAAGATGTATTCGAGAAAAAGGAAATAAATGAAACATTTCCTCTCGAGACACTAAATGCGGTAGCTTTTCTTGGAAATTCTACTACCCCATGGTTTGCCGATTTTGCAAATTACCATGCGGGTAACTTTGTTGTGAAAGGGATGTCGTCCCAACAGAAGAATAAGTTCTTCAAGGATGTTAAACATTACTTCTGGGACGACCCCTACTTATTCAAAATCTGTGCCGATCAAGTCATCCGGCGGTGTGTTTATGGTCAAGAAGCCATTGATATTCTCAAGTCTTTCCATTCTGGACCCACGGGGGGCCATCATAATCCAAACTACACCGCCAAAAAGGTGTTTGAATCCGGTTTCTACTGGCCCACGATTTATATGGATGCCCAAGAATTGGTCAGATCCTGTGATGCTTGTCAACGTCACGGGAATATTTCATAAAGAAATGAAATGCCACAAAATGCTATTCAAGTCTGTGAAATCTTTGACGTATGGGGCATTGATTTGATGGGGCCATTTGTATCATCTCGAGGAAACAAATACATTATCGTGGCTGTTGACTACTTGTCAAAATGGGTTGAAGCGAAAGCTTTACACACCAATGATGCCCGAGTTGTTGTAAAATTCCTCAAAGCTCTGTTTGCCCGTTTTGGAACTCCACGTGCTATAATCAGTGATCGCGGTACGCATTTCTGCAATGATAAATTTGATAAAGTCATGCAAAAGTATGGTGTAACTCACCGTCTTTCTACTGCGTATCACCCACAACACAAGTGGACAAGTAGAAGTTTCAAATCGTGGTATAAAAAGGATACTGGAAAGGACTGTAGGAGAAAATCGTGCATCCTGGTCAGATAAGTTGGATGATGCAGTATGGGCCTTCCGTACAGCTTACAAAACCCCCATTGGGTGTACGCCTTAAAAGCTTGTGTACGGAAAGGCATGTAATCTTCCGATAGAATTAGAGCACAAAGCCTACTGGGCGTTGAAACATGCCAACTTTGACCTCAAAACTGCGGGTGATCACCGTAAAGTTCAAATGAATGAATTGAATGAACTACGTGATCAAGCATATGATAAATCTTTAATATACAAAGAAAAGACAAAGAGGATTCATGACTCTAAAATCAAGAACCGCGTTTTTAACGTTGGTGATCAAGTCCTTCTTTTCAATTCAAGATTGAAGATTTTCTCGGGAAAACTCAAATCCCATTGTCTGGTCAATTCACCATTGCAAAAGTTTATCCATATGGGACCGTTGAGTTATCTCAAAATGACGGTCCAAATTTCAAAGTGAATGGCCATCGGTTAAAGCACTATTTTGGAGAGGACATACCACCCATGGTTGTCCCGGATCTACAAACATTCTCTATGAACCAATAAATGCGGGGATCGAGTCAAGCTAGTGACTCGGTGAACAAAAACATTAGCACGCCATATGGGTTTTCACCCATATTTCTGTCTTCTTTCTCTTTTCTACCACCTAAGTGTGGGGGAGTGCCCCAGCTGTTGTAACTATATGCACCAAAAAAAATGAATGAGAAAATTGTAAATATAAGAAAAAAGAAAATAAATGTTGTGTTACCACACTTAACNTCTAAGTGTGGGGGGGAAATTCTGGCGAATTTTATCAAATATATACCTTTTAGTGCCCTATTTCCCCCGTTTTGACCAAAATTTTTTTTAGTGGAAGTGCTTTGCACTAAACACAACAAATGGTAATCAGTCCACCATGTCTAACACACATAAGGATTGGCTAATCCAAGAGCAAACGGCTCTTGGTAAAGATTAATCAAATCCGTTTGTGGCTGACAATTTGCCCAAAATTGTATGGTATTCGACTCACCATATCTTTATAGTGAAGAGTTGGCTAGTGATGGATCTAAACACACACCTTGTGTTGTTGATACTTTGAGTAATTTTATTAAGCACGCGGAATTTACTTAACAACACTTAGAAGACAGTTTATATGATGCATTGTGAGTGAGTATAGTTGTATGTAACACAAAGCTTCAATATTATTAATGATAATAATACGAGTGATCTTAGCTATCACTAGGGTTACACCTTGAAGCTCTCTAGGGTAATTCGTACCTTAGACAATGACCTAGGATCTCCTTTTATAGAGCAAGGAGTCCTTTACAAGATAAGTATTAAGCTATCTAAATAGAATATACACAAGATCTATTCTATACTTATCTATACACGAATACATCAGTTATCTAATAAGGAGTGGTAACTATATGTACTAACAGTGGTAATGAGTTTCCACTGCCAGTGCATTCTTCAGCAGTGTCTTCCACAAGCCTATCAGTGGTAACTGTTAGCTTTATTCCCAACAATCCTCCCCTAAACTTATGATTTCTCTGCAAATCAATAATTTTCTTCAATCTTCATAATATCTTAGTATTTGGGAATTCTTCCAAACACTTCATTTTCTTCTTAATGCTTGAATAGCTCTTGAACATTGTTCTTGAATTCTTTTAATTAATTCTCTTACATTTTCAGTATCTTCATGAACTCTTATTTGTGTTGACAACATTGAAGTAAGAGTTCCAGCTCTAAGTGGATATTCTTTCTCAGCAAACATAAAAGCATCCACTCCAGCTTTTGTAGAAACATGATGAACTTCACATGAGTCATAATAAGTCCATGTAGTTTCCATACCTCTAGCTTCAAACTTCCAATAGTTGTCAGTCATATTTGGTTCATAGAGCCTTCTTAGATCAACCCATAACTGCATTTCTTTCACATCTTTAAGACTGCCAGCATCAAACCTTTCTTGAACCAATCTCCACAGTGCATTAAGATCATCTCTGTCACATGCTTTGACAAGTTCTTCAAACTGAATGAATGATGAAGTTTCACCTCCTAGCCTTGTAATCTTCCAACATGGAGCAAAATTGCTAGCAGTGTAAACTTCCCAATCAACAATAGGATGTCTGACTTGCAGTGGGTCTGGATAGAAATCTTCTTCTTCAATCAATATGATATCAGTCAATTGTTCTTTAGTGAATTTTTCAGATTGAACTTTTGTTGCTTCAGCAAATCTTGTCTTCTTAACATTTTGAGGTTCACTATGCTTGACTTTCCTTTTAGGTGCAGGAAATCTTCTTTCTTCTTCTGAATTCATAGGAACAAAATCAAGATCTTGCCTTTTAACTTTGTAGTATGCACTTTCAATCTGATCAGGGGTCATTCCTTTGAACTTGCTCATCTTCCATCCACCAACATGACAACAGTAATGCTTCATGGTAGAAAGAACTTGTGCTTTAGTTGGTTGCCTTGGTTTCTTTTGCCCCTTTTNTTCATAGGAACAAAATCAAGATCTTGCCTTTTAACTTTGTAGTATGCACTTTCAATCTGATCAGGGGTCATTCCTTTGAACTTGCTCATCTTCCATCCACCAACATGACAACAGTAATGCTTCATGGTAGAAAGAACTTGTGCTTTAGTTGGTTGCCTTGGTTTCTTTTGCCCCTTTTTGAATGTACTGATTGCATCTTGAAGTGCTTGTTTGTTTATCATTTCAATGAAATCTTTTAACTGAGCTGTACTTTGTGCTTCAGTTAAAGATTTATCTGCCACTAGGTTAATTGCCTTCTTCTTGATTACTGGATTGTTAGCAATCAAGAAATCATAATCCTCTTTAGTAAGGACATGTAAATTCTGGAGTCTTCTCTCTCAGAATTGTAGGTTGGACATCCAATGGAGTAGTGGTTTCCATCTTATCCATCTTCTGAGCCATTATGAAGTCAGCAATTTCAGTCTCATCCAATCTTTTCTTTCTTGCAGCTTCATCATCTCTTAGTTTCCTTGCAATCTCAGCATCATGATCAATTTGAGCTTGAACACTCTTCTTCACCTTCTTAACTGGTGGTTCTTCACTCTGCATAATTTCTTTCCATTTCTCCTTTTTTATCTTTTCAAGTTCTTCCTCAGCAGTGGTAATGGTTTGACCATCAGTGGGAACCATTTGCTCTGCAGTAGGAACATCAGTGGAAATTGGGTTAGCAGTGGAAATTGTTGTTGCAGCAGTGGAAAAGACTTGCTCTTGATCTGTTTCTGCTGTATTAAACTGTTGTTGTTGAGAAACTTCTGGCTCTGCAATATCATTCATTGGCTCAAATGCCAAATCTTGAATACCAAAATCATCTTCAAGATCATCTTCCCTGAAGTCAATTCTCCTGTTTGGGAGAATTACCTAAATCATCAAAGAAATCTTCACTGGGTGAGGATGAGGAAGATAACACCATCTTTGCAGTTCTTTTATGTTTCTGAAACCCCTGTACTTCATCCTTGAGGGCTTGAATCTCCTGTTTTAATACACTGATATCATTGGCATGTTGCTCCTTAACTTCTGCCAATTCTTTCTTGAGAGAACCAACCTGCTTTGCCAATTTTGTACATAGTTCCATCAATTCCATTGGTTGCTCACTGCCCTCATCACTTCCAACTGTGTTAACTGCTAGGAGAGGTGAATCATGGGGCAATGGTTCAGTCTCATCCCTAGTTGGACTAGGTAAAAGACTAAAACCACCACTGTTTGTTCCAGCACCAAAAGGTTCAGGAACTTGCTGTGTTGAGATGAAAGAAGTTGGCTGTTTATGCCTTCTTTCATAGGTGTGAGAAACTTGTGGAGTATAGTCAATATTTGGAACAGTGAGAATGGGTGTGGTTTGAGATACAACTGGGATTGTTGCATCATCACCCTGTTCTTGTGAAATCTTGGCAAGCATTTGAGGAAAAAGTGGTGTAAAAATCCAATCACCAGGCTTGTCCATGTTTTGAAAAACTTTAGGCTTTAGGTGTCTGATTTTGTAAACTCTTTTATGGGGTTGCAGTGGAAATTCATTTAACACTGCTTGCACAAACCTTGGGTACATCAAAAATTTTGTTGAACTCTTTACATTGCCCTTAATACTTGTAAAAATATATTTAGACCAATTAAAAACTCTATCTTTTGCTAGACAAACCAATGGGTAAGCCATTGGTGAACTGAACTGTTCATAAGAGGTTTTCTTAGGACTAAGGCAATGTAAGAGAGTATAAATTAAAAATCTCCAATGAGGACAAAAACCACTCTTTTTGAAAGTAGCCCTTTTGTCAGTGGTATTGTACCCCATGGAAGAGAGACTTTCCCAAATTTCTGGCATGGGTACTGTGATGGTACCATTGAGATCATCCAATTGGAGAACTCTCCTCAAGGATGCCTCAGTAACATCAATAGTTACCCCATCCACTGTGGCTCTAAGAGTATCCACAGATTCATGTGTATCTCTATTTTCAATTGTTATGGAATGAACATAATTCCAAAACTGTTTGATTTGAGAGATATAGATTGTGGGATTTAGAAGTAAAGCATACCTCACATGTGTGGTGTTAAGAAAATCCACAATCTGTTGAAAAAGGGGACCACTCTTGTCGTTTGACTTTTCCAAATTGGCCACCTGGTTGTGCTCTTATGCAAAGGTAATTGAAGCCATAGAATTTTTGATGTAAAGTAGTTGTGTTAGAATCGAATTGTATGAATGACTAACCAATTGGGAAAAATATATTTATACTGCTAGGGTTTGTGAATTGATGCACAAGAAAACATTATCTTAGGAAAATATTTATCTTAGAAAGATAAGTTATAAATTAGGAATTGAGATAATCTTCCAAAAATTTAACCCTATTATTAAGGAAAGCAGTTATTTTCCCAACGGCTAGTAAAAAGATTTTGTTACTGACACAACAGTTGTAACGGCTAGTTCAACAGTGGTAAAAATTACACTGTCAGTGGAAACTGTGAACTAGCAGTGGAAATTTTCACAAAAAATTTTCAAGAGCAGTGGTAAAAATAAACATAAGAAAATTTGACTGCTCTCTTTATAGTTTTTAGCAAACTACCAGCTATCAACGGATTTGATATGTCTTTACCATGAGCCGTTTGCTATGGATTAGCCAATTCTTAATCATAAAGAATATGGTGAGTTGATAACCATATAGTTTTTGGTAAACTATCAACCATAAACGGATTTGAAAAGTCTTTACCAGTAGCCGTTTGCTCTGGACTAGTTGATTCTTATGTGGGTTAGACAAGGTGAATCAATAACCATTTGTTGTGTATCTCAGTTATACACCTTTTATGATCATCTCCCATTCTAGAATTTGGTTATGAACCTGCAAGTGTTAGCATAATATATGGAAAATATTTAACCAAACTTAGTATCTAACCAAAGTTACTTTTTAATCAAGACACTATTCACAAATATCTTCTAAAAGTCAACCCGATAATATCTTTATTTACTTTCACCTATTTAGGTAGGTTAGAAAGTAAATATGTCAATTAATAAGACCTTTTAGATGACTTTGCCTATAAAAAGAACTTGGCTCTCCATTATCCTCATCAAAACACATTATAACCTTAAAAAAAACTAAGAATCACAATGAGCAAACTTCCAAACATTGTGTACATCTCATCTGATTCTTCTGACTCAGAGGAATTTGTTATTGCTTCTGATTCATCCTCTGATGGAACAGGATGGACAAGCTATTTTCCTCCTTGTGCTACAGCCTCTTCATCAAGGAGGCCACCAAAGAAGAAGCCTGCTAAACCTGTTGGTCAATCTTCTTCCATACCAGCACCACCACCAGCTCCTAAACGTGCACCATCTTTGGAGTGGTACTCCAGTTCTCCTGATGATTCAGATGATGAGACTTATTCCTTGGCAAAGGAGTTGCCAAGAGCTTTGAATAAGGCTTTGGGAGCAGCTCTGGCCAATATGAAGCAAATTTCCATTCCTGAGATGCCTGCTAGACTACCAAGACCTCCACCACAAGTTCTTGGACTTGCTTGTCCTAGAATGCAGTCAATTTTTTGAGAACAAAAGAAAGAGTGCATTGAAGAGCAAGCAAAACTACAAGGGCAAGGGGAAGAAGCCTGCAGAGTAGCTTGTGTAGAATGTAGATTGTTAGGTTTTATGTTTTGATGTTCTGATGATGTACTCTCTTTCCCTTTAATGGAATTAAATGAATAAAGTTTCTTTTTCTGTTTCCACTATGAGAGCACATTTTACCACTGCTTGCCTTTTTGTTTCCACTGTTTGCTTTGTTTTCTGCATAAAAGTTAGTGGACAAACAAAATACAAGCATAACATATACAAACTTATACAATTAACAATTT
>LBNU01011088.1:4675-15060 GCA_014162995.1 Artemisia annua
AGAGGAAAACACATCTAGTGATGAGGAACCCATAAGCCCAATACCTCCTGAATTTAAGAAAGATGAAGGGTATCATGCTGTTCCTCCTACCACTGGCAATTTTCAACCACCTAGGAAGGATGTTTCTTGTTTTGGGGTAGACAGTCTAGAGTTTAGGAATAAACTTAAGGGTCAATCTAATTCAAGTAAACCTGAAATCAAAGTTGAGATTCTTAAGAATCATGGGAATACTAGGGGATTAGGGAATAATGTCAATGATAAGAGTTTCTCTAAACCTTTTTCAAAACCAGCAGTATTTTTTCACTTTAATCAAAGGACTGCTAGTCACTCAACAGTTCCTTCACATACTTCTTTCCAACATACTGCTAACTTTAGAAACTCTTCTCATTATCCCTCTAGAGGTCACACTGGTCTTGGCTATACATCTCAAAGAACAAGATTTGGGTCAATGAATCAAAAATTATGTTTTGTTTGTTATAGTCCTAATCATTTGATAAAAGATTGTAACTTACATTCAAATTACTTAAGTCAATACCCAAAGACCAAATTTGCTCAACATAGGCCAACTGAGACAAAACCAGTTTCTCACAAACCAGTTTGGAGCTATTCAAGTAGGGTCAACCATAGTAATTTCACTAAATCATATAGGTACCCTCAACAGAAAAAAACTTTTTCTAAACAACCAGTACCTTCAGGTCATTCTTTTCAAGGTACTTGTAAGACACAAACAGTATTCTCTCAAAGTACTGTTAGGAGATTTTCACCCAATCAAGGTACTGCTCATGTAAGACCCAATGTTTCAAAACGAGCTCCTGGCCATGATACAAATTTTTCTACATCTAAGAGGCCTTACAAAAGAGTACCTAAACCACAGACCTCAATCCAAAAAGTTAAAACTATGTGGGTCAAAAAGGAAAGTACTGCTGGGGACAAACCAGTACTTTCAGAAAGTGTGGGTGGAAAAGAACATGTTGTTGTAAAAGAAAGTTGTTTTTCGAACAAAGATCAAGTTTTTGAACAAAAGAAACTTATTGATCATGTTTTAAAAGATAGTGGGAATTACATACTTAGAGATTTTAAGTATGTGACTCCACAAGGGGAACACAAGTCAGTAATGGCTTGGGTTCCTAAAAGAAACTAACTTTCTTATCTTTGTGCAGGGTAACCCATAAGAGGAACTTAAAGATCATTTGATTGTTGATAGTGGTTGCTCTGGAAGCATGACAGGAGAAAAGGAGATTCTGTCAGATTTTAAGCTATTTTTTGGAGGAAAAGTTGCATTTGGGGATGATGCTACTGGAGGGAGAATTACAGGCAAAGGAACTATCAAGACTGGCAAGATTGATTTTGAGAATGTTAGCTATGTGAAGGAGATCAAGTTCAATTTATTATCCGTTTCTCAGATCTGTGACAAGAAGTACCCTGTCTTGTTCACTGATACATAATGTTTAATTCTCTCACCTGAATTAAAGTTTAAAGCTAAAGAATTAGTGGTCTTGAGGGCACCAAGGAACAATGATGTGTACAACATTGATATGAAGAATATCTTAGCTACTGAGAAAGTTACATGTTTAGTAGCTAAAGCATCAGTTAAAGAAGCACATCTATGGCACAGAAGACTAGGTCATGTGAATTTCGAGAACATCAACAAGTTAGTCAGAGGCAATCTAGTTCGAGGTTTACCTTCCAAAACTTTCAAGACTGATCAATCATGCTTGGCCTGCAAGAAGGGTAAACAACATAAAGCTTCCTGTAAGAAGCTTGAGGAAAGAACTGTAAGAGAACCTTTGGAGCTGTTGCATATGGATCTTTTTGGACCTGTTTCTGTTTCAAGCCTCAACAAGAAGAAGTACTGCTTAGTTGTCACAGATGATTGCAGTCGTTTTAGTTGGGTCTTTTTCTTGGGATTTAAAGATGAGACATTTGATGCCATTCATGATTTAATCATCTCCCTGGAAAATCAGTTAAGACATAAGGTTAGAGGTATTAGATGTGACAATGGGACTGAGTTCAAGAACAAACTTATGGATGACTTTTATGATAACAAGGGAATCAAGAGGGAATTCAGTATTGCAAGAACTCCTCAGCAGAATGGAGTTGCAGAAAGGAAGAACAGAATTTTGATAGAAGCAGCAAGAACTATGCTTGCAGACTCACTTTTACCTATTCAGTTTTCGGCTGAAGCAGTAAGTACTGCTTGCTATATTTTGAATAGAGTTTCTATCACCAAACCTCAAATGAAGACACCCTATGAATTATTGATGGGCAGAAAACCTAGTATCAGCTTTATGAAGCCTTTTGGATGTCCTCTTACTATTCTTAATACCATTGACAATTTGGGAAAATTTGATGGCAAGTCTGAGGAAGGATATCTCTTGGGTTATTCTACAAACAGTAAAGGTTTTCGGGTGTATAACAAAGTTACAAAGAAGATTCAAGACTGTCTTCATGTTGAATTTCTTGAAGATCTACCAAACCAGAAAGGTAAAGGTCCTGATTGGATGTTTGACCTTGATATATTGACTCCTTCTATGAACTATGTGCCTGTTAGGGGGGAGAATCAAGTTGTCCATTCAGAAGAAGACAATTCATAGTTCATAGTTCATGGTGTCAATGCTAGTCCTACAGATGCTGACATGGAACAAAGTACTGTCAATAAAAACCAAGGTACTGCTAATGATAAGCAAGATATTGTTGACTCAATTACAACAGTCTCTGATGAAGATCAAGCTATACAAGATGAACTAAATAGGATGCTCTTTTAAGAAACACTTGCAAAGTCCTATGAAGATGATCTAAGACGAGCTTATGAAGCAGAACAGACAAAGGAAAAATTTATACCTACAACTGACAGCACTTTGAACAACAGTACTTTGGATCCCAGTACTTTGGATCAAAGTACTGCTACTCAAGTTGAAAGTACTTCTGAGGGAATCAAGTCCAACACTTGGACAAATACTGAAGATTGGCCTGGTTCATCCATGCCTCCATTTGAAGAATCAGATGATGAGTTGCAAGATGAACGAATTTTTGGTGAACAAGGTCCTGATCTCCGAAATTTGGAAGATGATCTTACTGTACCAACAACTCACACTTCAAGAGTACATAAGAATCATCCTACAAACAAGATTATTGGTTCTCCTACTTCTGGTGTTCTTACAAGATCAAAAGCTAAAAGCATGACTAAGCCTCATAATGCTTTACTTAGCTTTGTCTATAAACAGAACGGGTTGAATCATAAAGATCAACAGACTTGTTTATTTGCTTGCTTCATCTCTCAAGAAGAACCCAAGAACATAAAGCAAGCTTTATCCAAAGAAAGCTGGGTTGAAGCTATGCAAGAAGAGCTTCTACAGTTTAAACTTCAAGAAGTTTGGGTCTTATGTGATTTACCTGATGGCATGTAGGTAATTGGTACAAGATGGGTTTTCAGATTCAAAAGAGATGAAAAAGGTAATGTCATCAATAACAAAGCAAGACTGGTTGCCCAAGGTTACAGACAAGAAGAAGGAGTTGATTATGATGAAGTATTTGCTCCTGTAGCAAGAATTGAACCTATAAGATTGTTTCTTGCTTTTGCTTCTTATATGGGATTTCCAGTTTATCAAATGGATGTCAAGAGTGCCTTTCTTTATGGCAAGATTACAGAAGAGGTTTATGTTAAACAACCTCCTGGTTTTGAAGATCCTGAACATCCAAACAAAGTCTACAAAGTTGTTAAAGCACTGTATGGTCTTCATCAAGCCCCTAGAGCTTGGTATGAAAGACTTTCAAATTTTCTGTTACAACATGGCTATAGGAGAGGAGCCATTGATAAGACTTTGTTCATTAAGAGAGACAAAAAGGATATCATGCTAGTTCAAGTGTATGTGGATGATATTATTTTTGGTGCTACAAAACAATCCATGGTGAAAGAGTTTGAAGAACTTATGCAAAAAGAATTTCAGATGAGTTCAATGGGTGAGTTGACTTTCTTTTTGGGACTTCAAGTTAAACAGTCAAGTACTGGTATTTTCATAAGCCAAGATAAGTATGTCACTGACATTCTTAAGAAGTTTAATCTCAATACTATCAAGCCAGTCACTACACCTATTAAATCCTCAAACTCACTTGGAAAGGATGAAGATGGAAAACCAGTGGAAGTCAAGCTTTACAGATCAATGGTTGGGTGTCTTATGTACTTAACTGCCTCAAGACCTGATATTATGTTTGCAGTCTGTTTATGTGCAAGATATCAAGTTTCACCCAAGGTTTCACACATGAATGCTGTTCAAAGGATCTTTGCTTATCTCAAGTATCAACCTAAATTAGGATTGTGGTATCCTAGGGAGTCACCTTTTCACTTGCAAGCCTTTTCAGATAGTGACTATGCTGGAGATAACTTTGATAGAAGATCAACCACTGGTGGATGCCAATATCTTGGAAGAAGATTAGTTTCATGGCAATGTAAGAAACAAACAATTGCAGCAACCTCATCTACTGAAGCAGAATATGTTGCAGCTGCAAGTTGTTGTGGACAAGTGCTTTGGATGCAAAATCAGCTTTTGGACTATGGATTTAATTTCAAGAATACTCCTATCAACATTGATAATGAGAGTACTATCTGTATTGTGAAGAACCCAGCGTACCATTCAAAGACAAAGCACATCCAAATTAGACACCACTTCGTTCGAGATTGTTATGAGCACAGGTTGATTAATGTAGTCAAGATTCATACAGATGCTAATGTAGCAGATCTACTTACTAAAGGCTTTGATGTTTCAAGATTTAAGCATTTGGTGGTAAGTATTGGTATGCTTAATTTTCAGGCCTACTTTTGAGGGGATGCATTAGCAGTTGTTTCTTATTTGAGGGGAGGCTACATTAATCATTTATTCAAAGGAACAGTACTTTTATTCATAAAAGTCACAGTACATTCAAGTTAAAGACACATACATTACATCATTCGAGTTACACATTCAACATAATCTTCACCAACCCTACTACAACCTAGAAAACCTACTCCATATGCTTCTTCCCTTTGCCCTGGTAGTTGTGTTTTGCCTTTTGAGCTTGCTTCCTCTTTTCATCAAAAGCTGCTTGCATCTTTGGACAAAGGAGGAACAGCACTTGCATTGGAGGTTTCTCTAGTCTTGCAGGCTTCTCTTCCACAGGAATCTTCAAGTTCTTCAGAGCAGTCTCCAAAGCTTGGTTCAAAGCTCTTGGCAGTTCTTTGGACAATGTTGTAGCTGGAGCAGCAGTTGGTGCCTTTCTCTTGGAGTTTTTCTGGTTTGAGCTTGATGCCATTGGAGGAAAGTAATCACTCCATCGTGGTTTTGAGTCTGAATCAGAATCAGAGTCAAAGTTAAACTCAATTTCTGTGTCGCTTGAGTCATCTGATGAGATATACACCAATGGAAAGTTGCTCATGGTGATGTTATGTGATGATAAAAAGTTTATTGAAGTTTTTGGGATGATTTTGTGATAAAGATGCATATGGATGAAGAGCCTTTTTATAAGCAATTGAGTTCTGAATGGTGAAAGTACTGCTCAACGGCTATGTGAAAGTACTGCTATGCTGACGTAGAGGTACTGTTACTATACAACGGTCAAATATTTATGGTAACTGTTATTTAAAAAATTAGAAATAAATACGGGATAAAAATAACAATATTGAGTATTTATTGGGACTTGATTTTATAAATCTTACCCATATTTACTTAACCCTACCACTCTTTTCTCTTTCATTATAACTTCCACTTCACCTTCGCCGTTTTTCACAAATTACTTTCACAAACCGTACACAAATGGCTCGTTCAACATGTAATCGTCACAATATGATAGCCAACTTAGACAAGACTGAATTCAATGTTGATTTTCATGATATCATTGATTTCCTTGCTGGGTCTCCAATCAATTATGCTATTTTGGTCAATCCTGATGTGATTGGACCCTGGATTCAAGAATTTTGGGCTACTGCTACTGCTGGATGGGAGGAATTGGATGTTTGGTTTATTACTGCTAAGGTAGCTGGGCGCAATATTCGCATAACAGAGGCTCAAATTAGAGCAGACCTTCAGTTTAATGATGAAGAAGGTACTGCTTGTTTTGCTAAACAGGTTATTTGGGATACACTTAGGGATCTTGGATATGAGGGTTCACTTCGAAAACTCACCTTTGACAAACCCTTATTCAGTCCTCATTGGAAGTACTTGATCCATGTACTTCTTCATTGTCTAAGCAACAAGAGTACTGCTTGGAATGAATTTCCCAAAACCATAGCATCTGCTTTGGTAGGATTGGCAACTAATCAGCCATTCAACTTCTCTTGGATGATTTTAAATGGAATGATTAATCACATAAAGAAGAAGTCTCCATTCTTGATGTATCCTAGGTTCATACAGGTGTTTTTGAATAAGCAGCTTGAAGGTATTCCTAAGCCTCAAGATTTTTTACCAGTTGTTGTGCTTCCTGATAAGGTGTTTACCTTCATGGCCACAAAGAGTCCTCTCTTTTCTGGTCAAGATACACCTCTTACTGCGTATATGTTGGAGGTAGCACAAGCTGTTAGAGATGCTGTTCAAGAAGATTCAGAGGATGCTTCTGAACATGGAGATTCTGCTTCAACTCCATCTCAACAATCTGAGCAGTCACTTTCTAATGAAGAAGATGTTTCACAACATACTGCTTCTTCACCAGTTCAAGAAGTCTCTCAAAAGACTGCTTCTGCAGAAAAGACTGTTTCTCTGCAAGGTACTGCTCTAGATGACTCAGATCATGGTGTTAGTCAACCACCCACCCCCAATGATTATACTTCCACAGATGGAAATCAGACATCTGGAGGAGATGAGGGAGTGATGGCTGATGAGGATACACCTGATGAAGATGAAGTTATGGACAATTATGCTTTGACAAGAGAATTGAAGAGACTGAAAAGAGCTTATGATGATCAAGCTACTGCTTTGACAAATCTTCAAAAGAAGTACAAGAATTTGAAGAAATTGGTTAAGTCTCTCATTCAACATTCTTCAGAAGGTCTCCAGAAGTTTAAGTCAAAGAAGAGGAGGCTAAGAAAGCTATCTTCATTCACATTGGGGAGGAATAAGGAAGATGTGAATTTGAATGAAGATGCTGATAATGAAGATGTTGTTGATGATCAAAAGACTGTGGATGAAAAGACTGCTGATCAAAATACTCCACAGACACCACTTGAAGAACAAATTTCTCATCAAGATATTGTTGAAAGAAGAAGTGATGAGACTGAGCAAGTAAATCTTCAAGAAGCTGACACTCAAGTCAGAAGTGGTGATACAGAAGAATTGGACTTGGAAGGTACTGGTGTTGGTATTGTTAATCAAGATACTGCTCAAGGTACTGTGAGACAGTTTCACATTACACCAAGGACCTTGGACTTTGAAGAAGATGTGGGTCCATCCAATCCAGTTCAGGAAGAAGAAGAGATGATTAAGCCTACTAATAGTGATGATGAAACCATTGCTGAGATCATGCTCAATATGTCAAGACCTAGAGGTATTAGTATTCCTGGAGTTGAACAACCTCAAGATCTGCAACCTTCTCCTAAGCCTACTCAAGCAATTGATCCTAAAGATAAAGGAAAAGGAATCCTGGTGGAATCAGAGAAGAAGAAGAAAAAGAAATTATTCACTATGGAGCAGATAATGGCTTATCAAGAAGCTCAAAGTGAAGCAGCTGTTAATAAGCTTCAAGCAGAACTTGATGCTGAGTATGAAAAAGAAAGACAAGAAGCTGCTGTTCAACCAAAGAGGCCAAAGAAACCAATGACAAAGGCTCAAGAACGAAATTTTTATATGAGCTACTTGAAAGGAAGAGGATATAAGGGTCTGAACAAGTTAAATCATTCACAAATGAAGGAACTATATGATGCTGTCAGAGCTGAATATCAAAGACAAGTAGATGGCATTGTTGGTTATAATACTGAAGAAGGAAAACAGATGATGGAAGCTGGTAATAAAAGGAAAAGAACAACAACTAAATCACAGTCATCAAAGAAGGCTAAGTCTGAAGTGGAATTAAGAGCCAATACAGTTGATGAACTGAGAAATTACTTAAGAGTTGTTGATTTTGAGCTTCCTAAGTCAGAAGAAGTTACTACTACAAAGTCAAAGATATCTGATTTAGAGGTTATTGAATCAAAAAAAGATGGTGATTATTTTGTTTTCCATAGAGAAGATGAAAGTTTTAGAGCATTCAATCTGCTGGTTGATGTATTGCACCTGATAGACAGAGAAGATTTGTTTCATCTACATCAACAAATTCAAGCTCATTTTGAAGATATTCCACTTAATGGAATTGGTGCAGTATTGCTGGGAGATTTGACTACTATGTGGGAAACAGAAGAAACTAGCAGAGATGATATTTGGAAGAATCAAGAAGTATGGGAGATTCTAAGCTGGAGATTCTTTGCAAGTGCTGGTGTTCATGCCTTAGAGCTGGAAGATGGTACAATGATCTACATGTTGGCAGAAAGGAGATATCCTCTTACAAGAGATTTGATGATGAGGATGCTGGATCATGGTATGGAAGTAGAGAAAGAGGATGAAACAGCTCTAATGGTGATCAATTTGTTCATCAATCGGACAATTTTGAAAGATGATGATTGAAAAATACTGGTATGATCTTAATTGTATAAAATCTTTTGAATAAACAAGTACTTTATTCAAAGTACTGCTGATCAAACAGTACTTTCACAAAGTACTGCTTGCAGCCTAAACTCAGTAAAGTCTTTTTGAAATAATAATTTTTGTCATGTGCAAAATACTTTTTGAAGCACAAATGTGTACAGCAACAAATTGTTTTTTTGAGTAGAACATGGTGTTAGTACTTGTACTACACAAAAAATGGTATTCAACTCACCATGTTTAACAGATAAGAAAGAGTTTGATTCATCATGAGGGTACGGCTCTGATGTGACAATCAAATCCGTTTTTAGTTGACAATTTACTAAAAATTGTATGGTTTCAACTCACCATATCTGTGATAAGTGAAGAGTTGACTAGCCCACAAGAAAATGGCTTGTGGTAAAGGCTGTGGAAAATCCATTTATATGGTAATTAGTTCACCATGGTTGTGATCAAAGAACTAACTAGTCCAAAAGCAAACGGCTATTGGTAAAGACTACTCAAATCTGTTGATAACTGATGATTTGCTAAAAATCATATGGTTATCAATGTACCATGGTTTACTTAACCTAAACATTGGCTACTCCAGAGTTAATGGCTTTGGTAAAGAGACATCAAAATCCATTAATTTTCAATGATTCACCTCTCACAGGAGTTCACACTCCCGGAAGTGATGAGAATAGTATGAAACTGAATATGATTTGATGTACTTTATGTTGCTGAGTAGCTGAGAAGGGATTAAGTTGCTGTAAAGACAAAAGATTGTTGCTGATAAAGATTGCAGATACTTTATGCTGATGATAACAAAATAACGAGTATGACTTTCAAAGAAACAACCTTTCCTTGAAGACAAAGCTTACACATGGAAACTTTAAATCAAACAAGTAGAATTCAAGTTAGGGGAGGATTGTTGGGGTATAAAAGATCAAAGTACTGCTGAAGACCAAAGTGCTGCTAAAGTGATTAAAGTCAAAGTACTGCTTGTGATCAAAGTACTGCTCGTTGATAAAGTCAAAGTACTGCTTGAAGATAAAGACTTAAGATTAGATTAGGAATATTATGTATAATCTAGAATATTCTAAAGATAGATAGTATACTTGTTGTTCAAGTATTGTAAACAGACTAGGGTTTTCCTTGTGCCTATAAAAGGATCCCTAGGTCAACATTAGAGATACGAATACTTTTAGAGAAAAGCTAAAGTTCGATATTAGCTATATTAGAGTTGTTTGTGAATCTGTACAATTAGCAGGTTCAAAATTTGGTTAATATAAAGTGTTGAAGTTGTGATAATTCTTCTTAGCTTTGTTAAGTAATTCCGCATACTTAATAGAGTAATTCAGTGTTTCATCATTAGTAGTTTAGGATTTATCCAAGACTGCTAAACCTTAGACAAGCTATAATAAAGTAGTTTGGTCAGAGTATAACGATCCAACAGAAAGTGATGGCGTAAGGATGAATGAGAAGTGGAAAAGTGAGAGTAAAAGCCGGTAAGGTTAGTTAAATATGGATAAGATATAAGAAATCAAAACCCATTAAATGCGTATGCCGTTATTTTGGCATATATCCCTTCCATAACAAACTTTCTACAATTACCCCGTATTTTTTACCGTTAGAACAGTACTCTTCCACGTCAGCAGTACCCTTCAGAGCAGTACTTTCCATATATCAGAGAGCAGTACTTTCAGCAGTACTTTGGCAAAGTACTGGTCGATTAAAATATTTATTAATATTGACTCTTTGACCAAA
>LBNU01011088.1:23007-33463 GCA_014162995.1 Artemisia annua
ATACACATCATTGGTTCTTGGTGCTCTTAGTGTTACCAAGTGATCATCTACAAACTTAAACTCAGGAGAGAGAATAAGACATTCTGTGTCAGTGAATAACACAGGGTGCTTCTTGTCACAAATCTGAGATACTGACAAAAGATTAAACTTAAGCTCCTTCACATAACGAACATTCTCAAAATCAATACATCCTGTCTTGATGGTTCCCTTGCCAGTAATTCTTCCTCCTTCAGGAGGATCTCCAAAAGCAACTCTTCCTCCATAATATGTCTTAAAATCTGACAGTAGCTCCTTGTCTCCTGTCATGCTTCCAGAGCAACCACTATCAACAATTAAATGATCTTTAAGCTCCTCTTCTGGGTTGCCCTCAGGAGTAGTGGGTGAACTTGGTGAAGTAGCTACCATAGCAAGCAGAGCAGGTTCATCTTCACTTTCCATGCTCCAATCAAAGCTTCCAAGACCATCAAGGCTTCCAAGACCATCTCTTGTTTCCAAAGCAGCAAATCCTGGTTCTTCATCAAAGGCTGTGCTCCAGTCTTCCAATGCAACAGTACAGTAGGTTACTGGTTCATCATCAAATTCAGCACTCCAGTCAACCTCTGATAGATTTTCTTGAGCTACCAATGCTTTTGGTTTAGTTTCAGTAATAGGAACCTCCTTGATTTCAACCTTGGGTTTCACAATCATCCTATTTGCTTGATATTTAGCAAACTTGCATTCCCTTGCAAAGTGTCCAGGCCTTTGACAATTAAAGCATTCAATCTTAGACTTATCAAATGCTATACCCTGTTTGGCTTTGAAGTCAATACCTCTTCCTGTTTTCTTCATGAACTTCTTGATCCTTGCAGTTATCATGGCAACTTGCCATCTTATGTCAATCTCTTCTAGATCATCTTCTTCCATTTGCAACAAATCTTCTTCATAAGTAACAGGTAAAGTGGCTTGTTGAGCAAAGAAGGAACATACAACATCATCAGAATTCATGATGTTTGATGGTGAAGAAGTGGTAGTGGTCATGGTTGTGCAAACATGCTGTTTTACACCAACAGTACTTTGAACAGGATAAGCAGTACTTTTAGTGGAAGTACTGCTTCTGTTTTCAGAAGACATAAAAGCAATGTTGTGTGATTTTGAACTTATTTGACCATTCATCTCATGCTCATACACCTTTAAGTTGTTTTAGAGATCATCAAAGTCCATACAATCCAAACCAGGTTGTCCTCTGATCATAGTAGCAACCACATGCCATACAGATGGCAAACTCCTTAATTAAGAACTTCAAGTTTGCATCTTCAACAGTTACCTCTGCTCCATATAACTCTAGCATACTAAGAAGATTTTGAAATCTATCATAGGCAGCATCAAGACCTTCTCTTTCACCAACAGTGAATGTTTCAGACTGTTGCTTCATTAAATTTCTATGCATCTTCTTGGAAGCATCATTACCTCCAAACCTTGTTTTGATAGCAGCCCATAATTGTTTTGCGTCCTTAGCATCATGAGACTTGAGTAGGTGACCATCAGGAATAGCAGACATCAGTACGTTGAGAGCCTTATCTTGATTTCTTTTTGTAGCTGCTGGCACTTGTGGTTGAGGTGGTTTAGGTTGTCCTAGAACTGTTTCAGGTTCTTCAATGACCATATTACCATTAACAATTACATCCCATAGAGCATGGTCTGTAATAGCAATGTACTGCCTCATCTTCATACTCCATAGATCATATTCTCCTTTCTTGATGATTGGAATTCTGAGTGAGGTGATGGATGGGATTGGTGCAGCTTCAGTCGTCATCTTTAGGGTTGTTAAATCGGTTTTCAAGGATTATTTCTTCTTAATCAGAGTTTCCACACAAGCTCTGATACCACTTGTTGGATCGATATACTCTGACCAAACTAACTATGTAGCTTGTAAGGGTTTAGTAATCTTGGATAAATCTAAACTACTAACAATGAAACACTGAATAACTCTGTTAAGTATGCGGAATCTACTTTAACAAAGCTTAGAAGAATTATCAAAGAACTTTTGATTATATTAAAACTTTGAACCTGCTTACGTACACAGATTCACTAACCACCCTAAATATCTCTAATATCGTATTCTAAAGTATTCGTATTCTCTAATGCCAACCTAGGGATCCTTTTATAGACATAAGGAAAACCCTAGTCGGTTTACAATACTTGAACGACAAGTAAACTAACTCTAATCTAAAGAACATTCTAGAATTACATAATGATCCTTAAACGTTTTACATTGTAATCCTTTATCATAGCAGTACTTTAATAAGCAGCACGTTGACGTTCTTCAGTAGCACTTTGATTTTTATGAGAAGCAGTACTTTGATCTTCCAGCAGTACTTTGACTTTATAACCCAACACTTTCTCGCTACTATTAGGGCACAAATCGATTACGAGAATAGTACTATCCAAATTAAAAAGGGGAAGAAAACAATAAGCTTCCCAATGATCCCACGATATATTAGAGAAGTTACTTTACAAAAGAAGATGGAAGCGGACCCCAGTATATTCTGTGGTAATGTTCGAGAGAAAATCCTTGCATGGGAGGCAAGGATTACGAACTACAAATAGAGTGAGATAGGAGAAGGTAAGGATGAAAATGAGAATTCTATGGGGTTTGAGGCCAATAACCCTGTAAAATTTACAAAAGGGGACTTGGTGCTCCTAAGACATTTAGAAACAAAAGCACCTTCCGATTAACCAAGTCCTTGGTGGTACGGACCATTCATAATTAAAAATCTACATCAGGATGGGGTAGTAAGCTTGATCAGCAAGGGAGGAGGTGAAGTGACTGCGAATACCGAACGACTAAAACATTACCATCCTGATAACAAGGATTATATCTATCAGGGGTACGTCATAATGCAAGACGAAGTCACGTAATGTACGGTGACATTGAGTCTAGCTACAAGACTCGTTAATAAAGAAAAGCGCTTCTTGGGAGGCAACCCAAGCTTTGTTTGTTTTGTTTACTTGTTTGTTTAATTTTATTTGCTTCCGTATGCATGTTTTATTTTTATTGTTATTGATTCATGCTTCAAACTAAATTGTGAAAATGCTTTATTTTGTTTTTAACTTCGTCGTAACTACATATAAAGGTATTTTGCAAAAGATAAGTGTAAGGGAAATCTAAATCGGTTTATTAGAACAAATGAACATGAATCATAACAATATTAAATTAGCATACATATTAGTACTTGTTTGAGTCAAATGCTTGTATCGAGTCATAATGATGTTTTGCAGGATTTCCAGAAATTAAGAATTGAGTTTTTCCAAAAATTTTCCGGAAACTTAACATGAAAAATCTGTCAGATCATTTCTGACGGCGTCAGGTGCGGCGTCAGGTGTAGTTTTCTAGAATTTTTAAAATTTTTGTTTTTCTTCCGGAATTATAAAATGCTTTATTAAATCTCTAACTTATAAACTCTAGGAATCTGCCAAATATTCATTCCACAAGCATTATGTCCTTATACAGATTTATCCCGCCGATATTATGCAGTTTTTTGTGTTTGTTTTCTCAGGTTTAACAGGTTATTTTGGACAAGGAGATGTATGTGGAATCAAGCTTCTGGCAATGCTTTAATCTTGGAGCTTCTACATTCTCTTAGAAGAAGATCTAACCATGTTACCACTTTATCCACCGAGCGAATCAGGGGAGTATTTGATTTCATTCTTTTACCTTATTTACTTTTACATCTTATTATTTGAACATTGGGGACAATGTTCATCTTAAGTGTAAGGGGGGTAAATTACGATTCCTTAGAGAATGCAATTACGCTTGATTTTTGTTTGTTTAATGGTAGGTGTGTAATAAAACTGAGAGAAATACCTGTTAGGGCAATTTTAATGCAAAATTTAATTTTTTTTACAACATATAGGAGTGAAACTTTGGTCTTAATGAGCGTCTCATGGATAGGAGTTATATGACTAGCACAAAACCATACCACTAAAAATTTTTCACACCAAATATGTGAGGTTCGCCCCTAGAATTGGTAGGAAAAGCATTTATGCTATGATGTGAGTGCCGGTAGCAGTTAGATTCTAGAACTTGCGTTAGGACCATTCCGAGGCCACAAGTGAGACTACATTCGTGTAGTTAGATTTACTACATGATAATAGGCATTAGGATTAACCCATTGTTTTACACCTGTGTTTTTGTTATAATTACTTTGGCTACATTGGTCAAGTAATTCTCCCACACCCTTGCATTGTACCCATTTTTGGTACACGATACCCCTAGTACACCCTCCAGAGCCTATCCTTTTCGTTTCTAACTTTAAGCATTTTACTTAAAGGAAGAATTTGTTACAACCCACTCAAATATACACCCAAATCGCCTTAGCCTACCTTGTATGCACTCACCGTTAGTGCATTATTGTGACAACATTTGTTTAAACCTTTAGTTAATTATCTAATTGATTACATGGTTGCTAAGTCGAGTCATATCTTGTACATATTGTTTTGGGACGATTGGAACTCGTGGGTAAAGTACTAGTGTAATGGAGTAATGGGGAAGAACATCATTTACCCCCATATGTGCTAAATATTTTTAAAAGTACTCCAAGTGTTTCGATTATCTTTATTCGAGTCATTAGAATAGTATTTGTAAAGTACGTAAAAGTTCAAGTGTAAGGGGAGAACCGAAGGCCCTATGATGTATTATTTTGGATGGTAGGGCAAGAGTGTATGAAAAAAAAATCAAAAAATCAAGAAAAAGAAAAAAAATGAGAAAAAGAAAAGTAGAAAAACATACGGACTATTATCCCGTTTCCTTTTATGTTTTATTAGTTTTTGATTAGCTTAAGTCGAGTCGAGTCTTGGCTTAGCAACGCCATATTGTACATGTAATTATTCAAGATCTTTAACTCACCACCAGTAAAATATCCCTTATCCAACAAACCCGTGTTTATCATATCCTTACACCTCACATTATAACCCTTTGGAAAGCCCTCTTTGATAGTTTATCTTAGGTGCTTACGCCTAGTGGAGAAGGTTTTTGATCCTTTCCCAAGCCTATGGTAATCTATTTGCTATGACAGGTAGTGAGAGATATTATTCATTTTCATTTGTGAGATATACTTTCATGACACCTGAGAGATGTGAGTATCTAAACACTACTTGTGAGGTGCTAGTATGTAATCTCCGTGCTTATTATGATTGAAGGGGAACGACTATTTGTTGTAATGTAACACCCCCAAAATTATCGCAGCGGAAGATTGTGTCACTGGGGTATTACTTCATGCGTTACAGTACAAGTTACAGAAAACGACTCTAAATGAGATGTTTTGAAATAAATTATCATTCGATTAAAATATCAGACTTTACAAAGAGGTCCCACATGTTTACAAAATGTACAACATAAAAGTTGTAAAGTTTCTCGAATGAAAATATATGCATTGTCTTCAAAATGTTTTCCGTGTGCCTTCACATGCCAGCTAATTCCTTAATTACCTTAAATACATTGCGAAAACGGTTAACAATAATGTTGGTGAGAAATCATAGGTTTATGTAAATGATAAGTCTGTACGGTAACCACAAGTATAAGGTACATATGACAATGTCGCCATATACTGAAAATAATACAATTGCTATAAGCTCATGACCCCGAAGCTAGACTGATTATGAATGCCCCAACAGAGTGTTTTGCCAGACACTCTAATATGACAAAAATAAAATGCGTCCGTTTGACCAGTTGGCGCTACCAACCCGGACGGAGGCGTCACCCTCAATAGATCTATTCATTCACTCTCGCTTACTTTTAATTAACGGTTCATGATAAACAGGGGACTTTAACATGGCAATGCGGTAACTTAACCAATGTTAATGAATTTGACATACTTTGGCCCGTATGAAAATGGTGCAATGTATTCCCCCCGTAGGTTTGAAATGAAATAATAAATTGAAAAACGGGGCTATGAAAACTCACCTTAGAGTGTAGTATCATCATTCTTGTGGTGATATAAAGTCATAGACTCAGATAAAATGCACGCCAAAGCTTGAAACATATAAGACAAGTATAAAAGAAACATAAACGGATAAGAATCAGATAAGCAGATAAGTAAATGATGAGCCGATGATTAAGTCTAACAAGTCAAGTCCATTCTTAGTCTAATACGGTGTAAGATCCCATCTATTTTTAATAAGTAACATATATACATATATGACCCGAACCCGTACATACTATTTTTAGATGTAACCAAATGCACCCAATAATTTATTAATCATCTATTAATGTTTGTTAATGTTTCGAGAGCNAGTAAAATATCCCTTATCCAACAAAACCGTGTTTATCATATCCCTACACCTCATTACAACCCTTTTGTAAAAGCTCTCTTTGATAGTTTATCTTAGGTGCTTACGCCCAGTGGAGAAGGTTTTTGATCCTTTCCCAAGCCTATGGTAATCTATTTGCTATGACAGGTAGTGAGAGATATTATTCATTTTCATTTGTGAGATATACTTTCATGACACCTGAGAGATGTGAGTATCTAAACACTACTTGTGAGGTGCTAGTATGTAAACTCCGTGCTTATTATGATTGAAGGGGAACGACTACTTGTTGTAATGTAACACCCCCAAAATTATCGCAGCGGAAGATTGTGTCACTGGGGTATTACTTCATGGGTTACAGTACAAGTTACAGAAAACGACTCTAAATGAGATGTTTTGAAATAAATTATCATTCGATTAAAATATCAGACTTTACAAAGAGGTCCCACATGTTTACAAAATGTACAACATAAAAGTTGTAAAGTTTCTCGAATGAAAATATATGCATTGTCTTCAAAATGTTTTCCGTGTGCCTTCACATGCCAGCTAATTCCTTAATTACCTTAAATACATTGCGAAAACGGTTAACAATAATGTTGGTGAGAAATCATAGGTTTATGTAAATGATAAGTCTGTACGGTAACCACAAGTATAAGGTACATATGACAATGTCGCCATATACTGAAAATAATACAATTGCTATAAGCTCATGACCCCGAAGCTAGACTGATTATGAATGCCCCAACAGAGTGTTTTGCCAGACACTCTAATATGACAAAAATAAAATGCGTCCGTATGACCAGTTGGCGCTACCAACCCGGACGGAGGCGTCACCCTCAATAGATCTATTCATTCACTCTCGCTTACTGTTAATTAACGGTTCATGATAAACAGGGGACTTTAACATGGCAATGCGGTAACTTAACCAATGTTAATGAATTTGACATACTTTGGCCCGTATGAAAATGGTGCAATGTATTCCCCCCGTAGGTTTGAAATGAAATAATAAATTGAAAAACGGGGCTATGAAAACTCACCTTAGAGTGTAGTATCATCATTCGTGTGGTGATATAAAGTCATAGACTCAGATAAAACGCACGCCAAAGCTTGAAACATATAAGAAAAGTATAAAAGAAACATAAACGGATAAGAATCAGATAAGCAGATAAGTAAATGATGAGCCGATGATTAAGTCTAATAAGTCAACTCCATTCTTAGTCTAATACGGTGTAAGATCCCATCTATTTTTAATAAGTAACATATATACATATATGACCCGAACCCGTACATACTAGTTTTAGATGTAACCAAATGCACCCAATAATTTATTAATCATCTATTAATGTTTGTTAATGTTTCGAGAGCCCAAACGATATCAAAAAACGCTCAAAAACCCAAATTTAACCAAAAATCAACAAGTATGGCTACCTTTCCAAAAAGACGAAATATCAAATTTAACCCCAAATATTTCCTATCGTCTAGCATTTTCATACCAAGATTTCCTGAGTTTTTATGTAAAACATCAAACTAAGCAACTTTCATGTTTTAAAGGAAGGCCGGTTCGGACCAGAAAAGGCTCAAAACCTCTTTTAAAAACTGCATCAGCTCACTTTTATAAAACAAGTGCTATCATTTTTAAAGAAAAATGTAGAACTGAGTTTAATCGAAATCACCCTCATTTTCGTACTTTCATACCCCAAATTCCTCGCGGTAGACTAAAAACGTTGTTTCGGACAACTTTCGTGTTTTACACTTTCAGTGGTTCGGACCAGAAAAGGGAAAATCGGGTTTTTAATTCGAGATCAGCAAGCTATTTGCAGAAAATTTCAGCATGTAAAGACTCTTATTAAGCGCAGATTTTTAGCATATAATGACACATATTAAGTGCAGATTTTTAGTAGCAAACGCACCCTCTTTGTGCAGAAAATAAGCGGACAAACACACCCCATGTTGGGGCTGTTTTGCAGCCAACAAACATACCCTATTTAGTGCCAAAAGATAAGCAACGAAACACATCCTTGTTATCAGGTTATTATACCAAGACAAAATCTAACTCAATAAGCATTCATATTAGATTCAAAAAGCCAAGGCTATAAGCTGTGACCAAACCACTTCATCCAAAATAAACCTAAACCAAATACGAATAAGCACTTAAATGGACAGTTTCATTAAGTCAAGCAATTAATCACTTATGTTATTCTAAATCAGATAAGCTCAAAATATACAAACCGAGACCAAAATACGCATAACCAAATACCACTCTTTGGGCTGTGAACGAGCAAACCAAACAAACCAGACGCACCCTAGACTGGGCTGCTTTGGTGGACCGAACACAAGAAACAAACGCATACTTACTGGAAAAATAAGCTCAAACTAACGCACCATAGTGGGTGACTCACCTGAATCGAATCCAAGACAAATCAAATAAACTCATAAGCTTTTTACAATACTGATATAAACTATAACATCGACAATAAGCAAATCCATACACGACCAAACCGTGACCCTTACGAGTTTTGAGTTTTGACCCACCCGTAAATCAAACTGATCACACACCCTTTTGTTAATCTTTACCACACGAATCTTAATCAAAAACAGTTTTAATCGATTAATTCCACGAAAACTTGTATCAATTAATTTGTATACGATTTTTAATAGAAAGAAAAATAACAAAATAGATATGTTATTTCGACATACCAAGGAAATGTGAAAGATGGAGAGGTGATGATGAGCGTGGTGTGGTGAGGCTGCAGTATGGTGGTGGTGTTGATCGCATGTAGTACAAGAGATGGAAAGGGGGAGTATTATCTGTTAGAGAGAGGAAGAGATAGATCAAAGATAAGATCTGATTATTGATATAAAAGTAGTATAGGCGGTTTAAATGGATAAGGCATGTACCCCCGTGTATTTCGTGTCCCGTTGAGCTAAAGTGTAAACGCGGTACCACGGTTTGGTAAATGTGAAAAATATATTTTTGGAAGCGCTATTACAATAGTAATAAAAAAAATGAGATTATTGGATCTGAATAATAATTATCGAATTTTAAACCATTAATAATGCGATGTCGGTATCGTTCTTCAAGAAAAGCAATATATCCTCTAGTTTTAAGTTTTAAATCCCTGGTAATTATCAGAAAATAAATAATTCGTATTTTCTGATAAAAATAAATAATAGTACTAGTTAAAATAATAGTCTGAAAATTTTGAGTTGTGCTGGTACGCGTTGTGTGCGGTTTTCACGTTTTGCGAGATATCATCTCGTTAAATGGAAAGAGGTAAACGAAAATGTTCAAAGAGTAACAATTCGAAGTAGAGTGAATTATTTAACTTGGGAAGTTATCGGTTAACTACGAATTATAGTATTTGCTTTTACGTTACGGTAAAAGTCAAATAGTCAAAAGTAAAACTTTAAAAAGTCAAAGGGTAAAATAGTCGATTTGCCTTATGAAAATTTACGGGTTATTACAGTATCCACCCCTCAATTGGAACTTCCTCCCGAAGTTCAGTGGGTGTTATCTGCTGACAGTGTGTTCGAGAAAAGGCGGTAGTACTTGCGACGCATCTAGTCTTCACGCTCCCACGTGAATTCGAGTTCATATTGAAAGTTATATTTTCACTATATGACTATTATAAAACATTGTTTCACTATATGACTATTATAAAACATTGTTTCACTATATAAACACAATTATAAACATTTCAAAATTTCATGAGTGGTATAGATAACATATGCACATGCATTCATAACATCATATATAATCTAAATTAGATTATACTTCATTCATATTAGGTTGCGGCTAGGAGTTGCGCCTTGTTATTTCAGTTCACTTCATAGTACATTGCTCCATCACTACAGGTAAGTTTTCATAGCCCCATCTACATTCTTTTATTGTTTTCAAAATCCCACGGGGGAGAATACATTGCACCATTTTCCATACGGGCCTAAGTATCAAATTTATGTACATTGCTTAAGTTACCGCATTGCCATGTTAAAGTCCCCTATTCAGTACATCATGAACCGTTAATTGTGAGCAAGCGACGGTGAGTGGATAGATCTATTGAGGGTGACGCCTCCATCCGCGTTGGTATCACCAACAGTCAAACGGATGCATTTCATTTTATACATTCAGGGTGTTTGGCAAAGCACTCCATTTGGGGCATTTTCATCAGTC
>LBNU01011088.1:44252-56387 GCA_014162995.1 Artemisia annua
GCAATCATTTGTAGTGAAAAGATTGTTCGCATCCCACACAACAACAAAACACTAATAATCGAAGGCGATAGAGGCAAGTCTCAATTAAAAGTCATATCTCGTATCAAGGCTCAAAGGTACATTGGACAAGGGTGCCAATTGTATCTAGCACAAGTGACAGAGAAGGGATCAATTGAAAGACGATTAGAAGATGTACCAATTGTTAGTGATTTTTCGGAAGTGTTTCCGACGATCTACCGGGACTTCCACCACATCGACAAGTAGAGTTCCAAATTGAATTAGTGCCCGGCGCTGCACCTGTGGCACGTGCACCTTATCGTTTAGCACCATCAGAAATGAAGGAGCTATCGGAACAACTACAAGAATTGTCGGAGAAAGGATTCATTCGACCGAGCTCGTCGCCTTGGGGAGCTCTGGTGTTGTTTGTGAAGAAGAAAGACAGGTGTTTTTGTATGTGTATCGATTACCGCGAGCTTAACAAGTTGACGGTCAAAAATCGTTATCCACTCCCTAGGATTGACGATTTATTTGATCAACTTCAAGGCTCAAGTGTATATTCCAAGATTGACCTACGATCAGGTTACCATCAGCTCCGCATCCGAGAAAAAGACACTCTAATTACTGCATTTAGAACTCGGTATGGTCACTACGANCTATGAATTCACTCAACATTATTTGTTGACTTTTAGCATGTTTTATCTCAGGTCCGTAAGTACTTCAGCTTGGATGGGCCGCGCAAGGAAAGATTATCGATCAAAGATGGCTCATGTTTTTAAATGTTTTTATGATGTACTAAAATGTTAAAGACTTTTATTATCATATCTATGTATCTTTCAAACTTGTGAAGTAAACTTTTGGGACTTCATGTAAAATATAATAACCTTTTAAGGTTTATGTTTATTAAATATTTATTGTATGAAACTTGTTTATTATGTTTGTACTATGTGATCAATATATAGCACCCTATGACCCTTCCGCTGCAAACCTGAAAATGGGGGTGTTATATTATGGCTCTTATGGATGAAATGGAAGATCGGGAGGATATTGATGCGAACTGCATATTTATGGCAAATCTTCAGGAGGCTAAGTACGACACAGATTCTGATGCACCTCCTGTCTATGACACCAATGCAGTATCTGAGGTACCATTAAACAATACTTGCATCAATAATGATATATTTGATATGTGTCCTTATGAGGAACAGCATTCTGAGACTCCAGCAACCACGTATGATACATACCTGGACACGCCAAGTTGTAGTAATATTACTTTGGCAACTCCCGATATGAATCATAGTGGAGGCTCAGTTTCCCAGCATGCTGCGAATGATGAGGAAACACGTGCTTTATTTGAATCATTATTGAACAATTGTAGTATTGAAATCGAAAATGTGAAAAAGGTCAATCGCGATGTTAAGGCCGCGAATGCGAAATTGACCACTGAGCTTGAGAGGTACAAGGAAAACGAAAAAGCTTTTGAATTTCATACAAAACGATTGTCTGAATTAGAAACTGGTTATCAAAATTCCGTTTCAAGGGAAAAACATCTGCAAATAAAGTATGATACACTTGATGTTAATTTTCATAAGAAAATAAAATCCTTAAACGCGGAAATTTCTGATTTGCAAAACCAACTTTCTAAACAAAAAACAGCTTATACCAATCTTGAAAAAGAACGGGATGAGTTGAAAAAAGACTTTGCAACGAAAGAAGATAAGCTTTTGAATGAAATCCTTGAGTCACAAAACATGGTCAAAAAGTTGGAAAATTTGTTGGTAACGACGGGTCATTCGAGTCAAACAATTCATATGATTACAAGTCAAACTGATCCGATCTACCATACAAAACACAAAATGGCTCTTGGTAACAAAACTCCTTGTCATCTCAAGAAAGCTCAGGAAGCTCAGAATAGTTTGTATAATGGAAATGTGCTATATGTTAAACATGATCCTCCTTATGTGCGTGATTATGATGACACAATAGCTCTTGCTGAAGAGAGTCAAAATAAAATGAAACAAAAGAATCCAGATTTGAAACCAATTAATTACGATAAATGGAACAAAATTAATGGAATCACTTTTGTCCCTCAAAAACAAACACCAAATGTTTTCAAAACGTCAGTTGTTAAGAAAATGTTTTCTAAACCACAAGTTGTCTCTAAAAATCTTTCAAAACTGGAACAAATGTCGTCAGACAATCCTTTTAACACAAGTGAAACTAGAGACATTCTTGATGATGTGAAAAAGAGAATTAAAGTTCTTCAACAGATTGTTGAGTCAAAAACCACAATCAGTATTAACAATTGGCATTCGAGTTTTCATAAAGAGCAGAAAAAGGTGTTTGAAACAGAAATTACAATCCCACTGTATAACATCAGTGCGAGAGTAATTCATCTTGAAAATGCTTTGATAAAAGAAACAACCGACTTTGTCAAGGACCACAAATCCCTGGTAAAGGAAGCTAATGAAACTTGTGAAAACATGAAAGTTTTGGAAAGATTAAATGACTCTCTCTTCGAAGCTGTTATGTCTACTGATATTATGTCTATTAGTTTGCAAACATATTCTGTTGAGGATGATGAAAGACTTCGAGCTGAGACCTCCGCAATTGTTTCAAAATATGAAAATGCTCTTATTAAACTTGAAAAAGAAAATGTGTCATATTTTAAACAACTTGGTCGAAAAAAAGAAGAATGCAAGTATGACAAATTGTTGTATGAGCGTACCATCAAGAACATGAAAGAACAAAATGATCTTTTGAGGGCTCAGTTAGAAAGTCAAAAAGGAAAGGGAATGGATATTAAGTTTGCAAAACCATCGACTTCGGACAAAGAAACTACTTCCAAACTGGTTGTTAAACCAAAAATGTCGATTTCTCAAATTGTTCCAAAAGTCGATGTGAAAAAGGATTTGACAAAACCAGTCACTCCATCACCCTTGTCCAAGAAAAATGAAAAAGGAAAAGCGGTTGTCGAAACACCAAAAGTGATAGCCCCTGGTCTTTTTAGGATTAGTCCCACTATTGCGTCTCCTTCTAGGACAGATGATAAGTGCGTTAAGGGTAATTCTAAAGAATCTAGGGATGCTAAAAATAACAACAACATAAATCCTAATGCGTGTGCCTTACTTTCTACAGGATTAGCAAGCACCTCTAGGAACAGCAGACTAAAGCCTAAGAGCAATACAAAGAACAATAGAGTCTCATCTATCTCTAAGAGTAGTAGCATGAATAAAGTGGAAGAAGTAGAAGAACACCCTAGGAATTTATCGCTTTGTAATAAGAGACATATTTCATCTGAATGTAATGTCAAACGTACTGTTTCTAATGCATGTAATGACTCTGTTTGTTTAATATGCAAGAAATGTTTAATTAAGGATGTTCATGATGATTGTGTTTCTAAGAATGTGAATGTGTTGCCTAAACAGAAGGATGTTCCAAAAAGACCTAGTGCTAAATCTAGATATGTGGATAAACTAATTAAAATAATTAGGAACACCACTAACAGTAACACGCCTAGGAACTATCTTAAATATTGTGTTTGGATACCAACGGGTAGAGAATTCATACTTTAGGATGGAAAACTAGAAATAGTTCAAGCTAAACAAGTAGCAACCGTCTATGAATGTGATTTGGATTGTACCTCTAACCCAATGGAACCTAATTCATAACGGTTTCCAAATACAAACTCTTCTGTTATTGGCAGGTTATCGAAATTTTTCTTTGGATCGTCGACTCGGGTTGCTCCAAGCACATGACCGGTTACTTAAAGCTGCTGATCAATTTTATTTGGAAATTTATGGGTACTGTACGCTTTGGTAATGATCATGTAGCAGCTATTCAGGGTTATGGAGATCTTCAGTTTGGGAATTACTTAATCACTCGAGTTTACTACATCGAAGGGTTGGGTCACAATTTGTTTTCAGTTGGGCAGTTTTGTGATGCAGATCTAGAGGTCGCCTTTAGAAGAAATAAGGTTTTTGTTAGAAATTTGGTAGGATATGATCTCTTAACTTGAAATCGTGGCACTAACCTTTATGCTATCGACATCAATACAATGGCCTCTACATCACCAATTTGTCTTATGACTAGAGCATCAGAAACAAAGTATTGGTTGTGGCATCGACGTTTATCTCACCTAAATTTCGACACCATCAACAAATTAGCCAAAGACAACATCGTCAATGGACTCCCTAAGTTCAAATACACCTAGGATCACTTATGTCCATCATGTGAACAAGGAAAAAGCAAACGAGCATCATATAAATCGAAAACCGTACCTAGTTCGGAAGCAAGGTTACATCTGTTGCATATGGACTTATGTGGCCCAATGAGAGTTGAAAGCTCAATGGAAAGAAGTATATTCTTGTTATTTTCGATGATTATTCAAGATATACTTGGGTAAAATTTTTGAGATCAAAAGACGAAGCACCTGGCAATATCATCACCTTTCTGAAGCGCATTCAAGTTCTACTTCAAGCTCCAGTAAGGATTGTAAGAATAGACAACGGCACAGAATTCACCAATCAGGAGTTAAGAACGTACTTTGAAGATGTTGGAATCACACATCAAACATCAGTTGTTAGAACTCCACAGTAGAATGGGGTAGTTGAAAGAAGAAATAGAACTCTTGTGGAAGCTGCTCGCACAATGCTAATTTATTCTAGTGCACCACTATTCTTATGGGCTGATGCTGTAGCCACTGCTTGTTTCACTCAAAACCGATCCCTAATCCATCCAAGATTCAATAAAACACCATATGAGCTTGTGAACAATCAGAAACCGGATATCTCTTACCTTCACGTGTTTGGCGCTTTGTGCTATCCGACGAATGACAGAGAAGATCTAGGAAAGTTGAAAGCTAAGGGTGATATTGGAATCTTCATTGGATATTCAGAAAACTCGAGGGCATTTAGGGTGTATAATAGGAGAACAAAAAGGATAATGGAGACGATGAATGTGAAGTTTGACGAGATTTCACAAATGGCTTCTGAGAGACTCGCTCTAGAACCCGCGCTTAACCCAATGGCTTCTAATCAAACCAGATTAGGACCCGCACCAAACAGTCAGACTTTTGGACACATCAGTTCAGGACTCGTACCTAATGGAGCTCAGTCAACAACACCGGATAAACCTTCAGAACAAGAACTGGAAAACTTCTTCGAGTTAATGTTTGATGAATACTATGGTGGAACTTCGACAAATGCATCTCAACATCATTCCGCTGCACCCGCTCAAAATCATCAACCACCACCACCATCAACACAAGATGCATCTACAACAATCGAAGCTGAAGCACCAACTCCCTCAACATCATCAACATCTACTCAAGCAACTCCGGTTATTGAAATTGTTCTACCAAGAGTTGATGAGCATAATCAAAACACAAACTTTCAAGAAGAACCAACAAATAATTCAAACAATGCTACGTTAGAAGAAGAAGAAGAAGTATTTGAAAACCTGTTTGCAACAGACTCTGCTGAATCTTCTTCAAGGTTACAAGAACCATCTAATATGCATATGTTAAATCCAAGGTACCCTTCTACACTCCAATGGACTAAAGACCATCCAATAGAACAAGTTATTGGTGAACCTTCAAGGCCAGTTCAGACGAGGAGACAACTTGCCACCAATCTCGAATTGTGTATCTACATTTGTTAATTAAGTCTCAAAGAACCAAAGAACATTCGGGAAGCAATGGCAAAAAACCCATGGATAGAAGCGATGCAGGAGGAATTTCTTCAATACCAGTTACATGATAGTTGGGAACTTGTCCCACGACCACTTGAGAAACATATTCTTGATCTTAAATGGTTGTGGAAGAATAAAATGGATGAGGAAATGATGTCATTCGCAACAAAGCTCGTCTCGTGGCTAAAGGGTATCCGTAAGAGGAAGGGATAGACTTTGTTAGGTCACCATATTGTAAACACAAGTATAGATTTGATAGAAATGAGATGAGAAATAGAGTTTGGTTGATTAGATCAAATATGAAGAATAAAAGTGCAAGAGTTTCCTTATGTAAATGAAATAACCAACAAGAGAAAGGGTTTACATGATGTCCTATTTATAGGAGAGGAGCTAGGGCAACATCCCTTCTCCTTCCTTTCTCTTAAACGTATGGGCCTAAAGCCCATTGGACGAGTATTGGACTCATCCATAAACATTACATGATTAATTAACTTAGCAACCTATTACAAATGTTGAAATAACCGAGACTTGACTTAAACGTTGAAAACTTAGGTTCTAACAATCTCCCCCTAAGGATCGGTTGTTGAAGAAGTGATGTTAGTCACGGTCATTTGAGGTTGCTTGACGTCTTTTGTCTTTGCACTTTAGTTGTAGCATTCATAGCTTTGGACGTCTTCAAAAATGATTATGTAGAAATGATTCATCGTTCTTAGTTCTTAACAATCTCCCTCAGATAGAATGGGTGTTCATTGTTCTTTGTTGTTGATGAGATAATGATCAATCTGATGTGGTAATCTGCCATTCGTCACATTCTTTGACTCCAGTGGATCTGCATCATTCCGACATGCTCATACACCTTTGACGGTTGAAACTTTCATAAGTGAGGAGCTCTCTTTTCATATGTGAAGATTCTTTGTGTAGACGTAGAATCCTTCTTTAGACGATGTGTTGCTTAAGATCGTGTATCTTTAACACTTTGTAGATTCTTTTGGCATGAAATCTACCTTTGGCATTCATGTTGCTTCGATCTTTCATGAGAGCTTTCATTTTGTTGAGGTGTAAGTATGAGCATGTGGAAGTCGGTGTTCAGAATGGTTGTTGTACCTGAAATGAAACAGTTAGCAATAAAACATCCGGTACTTACAGGTTTGGAGTTAGAATTTGTCAACAACATAGTGTGAAGACTCCTTCTAATCCTTACCAAGGCTGTTCCTAATCGGATACCCCCTAGAGAGCTTACACAGACATGCATACGCACACCCACGATTAGGTGAGTCGCTGGAGATCACCCCACGACTATAGACCGTTTGAAACCATCGAACACACTAAGCGTAATCCACAAGGAATCACCGAAGTGACCTGCTGTCAAAGCTGTTTGATGTTGACCCTGGCAGGATTTCCGTTCAATCATTCGAGAAATACCTAAGTAAATCCCTCATAAACGTTCAAGGCAGATTGCTAAGATCTGCGAAGGACTCGATAATTTACACTTAGTGTCCATTGATGCAAGACACTTAGTGTAGAAGTATTATGTGTTCCTAAGAGATCTTTTATGTTATCTCGTGGCTCTAAACTCGATAGGTGCACATTTGGTTTCCTATGCGGAGGCATGGAGCAGAGGGCCTCCTGTTTCAATATCAACCATCTCTAATAGACGATCGATAGATTACACTGGTTCCCCGTGAGAATGAAACAAACATCTTTTAAGAGATGCTTGAGAAGGTTTAGGTGCATTGCGTCACTGGGTCCATGACGTCTTTTATCTTCAATACCGGTGTCGCCTTAGCAACGACCAGTAGCGTATGAATTGAACCCGGTGTCTGACCTATGGTTGATAAAATGGAGGGCTATTTCTTTTCACCCTTTTCATTCATTTTCTTTTTAATTCTTCAACCCCTTCTTTCTCCTTTCATTCTTTTCTCCTTTTGTTATATCATACCTAAGGATTCTAATTATGTCCTTGGTTAGATCCCTCCAGTTTAGGCGGATCATAGGACGGTTTTTCCTATCCTTAGTCACCTTGTAACTCCATAACTATCCTATTGATGCCTTTGAACCAAATCATTGAAAATCTCTCAAAGTATGTAAGAGTGTAAAACTTTTTGTTAACACTTTGAGGTTTTGGATTTTATATGAAATACTCCCCCTTAACATATGCTGATGATTATTTTCAGAAATTTGCATATGCGGAAAGAGTTGGCACTTTTTGAATTGATCCACTCTTAATAGTCATGTACCCGAGGGACACGTTTACGTTGCTTAGTTAAAGGGATGCATTATCAGTTTTTAGGTGATAACTAGCCCTAATAACTAACTTGATGTTGTTAACATTCCTAAAAGGAAGTTAGACCCGTCAAAGTAAACAACTAGAATGAGTTTCTTGAAACGGTACTTTCTAATCGGATAAATCCTTTCGAATTCAGACATTTGTTGTTTCGTCAATTCGTGGGTCAATTCTGAGTCGAGCTCGTACGAGATAAGACTTTTTGACATCATATTTTAATCACTTTCTTTTTCTCCCCCTCAAAAATAGCATATCAAATGTTGTTTTTGTAAACGATTTTGATTAAAATATGCCTTTTTGAGTCTTATGGGGATAGATCAACAAGATTTGAAGATTTAAGAACGATGTTTTGATTCAAGTACTCCCCCTCAACAAGTGATTACTTATTGAGGTGTAATACTTGTCTTTTGAGCAGATTTGAAAAATACTGAAAGGTTTGATTAAATCTACTCAAAAGTAAGAAGCTTTCGCTCCTTATATTAGGATTGTGGCACTGATGCGTACCACAGGGTCCTTTCATTACAAAGTGCGGGTTGTACACTGTTATGTGTGCACAAGCCTTAGTAATTACAAATCAAACAATATTATAAATATATTGAAATTTTTGTACCAGAAGTATGGGATCTGAGCTAAGCATCGAAGACTGTGAACTTTGGATCAGGTCGGCGAAATGTCAAGACCGGAAATGATGGTCGATCACCGATATAGCTTTCCAACCTTCTGATCTGTTGTCGTCGATATAGCCTTTCTTCAATCCTATGGACAAAGTTTCTGATCATTCTGCGTCCATTAGCTTTCCACCTAGTTGCTCTTCCCTCTTTCAGCCTCTTCTTTTCATCCTCCAACCTTTCTGCTAACCCATTACGAACTCGTTGAAGTGTGACATCACAAAACTTCAGAATCTCATTGAACCTCATGAAACGAAGCAAATTCTTGCTGTTGAGGTAGATGACTCCAAATGCCGGTTGTTGTACGAGAGAGTATTGTGACATCCCGGTGATTTCAGGAATCAAGAGTTGTGGTTCAGTAAGGTTTTCTGATAACTTTCCACTCCCAGATGAAGATCTTCCACTCTTTCTTGAACAATTAATCGTCTGATGTGAAGTAGGAGAGATGCGATGAAGTTGTACTGTGTGTCTTGTTCAAAGTTGAGCAGCTTTCCTTGAACTTTTAGTAGATACATATCTTCAATGTCGTTCAGGTTCAAATCTGGGAAGTCTGCTTCACAAAACTTGTACTTCTTCTTGTCTGTTCTCTTGACAATTATTTCTTTCATGAAGGCGTAGTTGAATTTCTTCTCTTCCACGATCTCCAGTATGGCAACGATACGAAGCGGTTGCTTCACATTCTCACTGGACTTGAGATGTAGTCGGTGAGTGTAGCCAAGCTTTCGTTTTTCCGGCCAGTGTTGAATACCTAGAAGAGCGTCCCTGTTGTACTGGACAACTTTTTTGCAGTAGATTGGTGCGTGCTCTTCAAAGTCTGGTAATTCATATCGGGCGGCTGGAATTGAAAGTGTGAGTGAGGATGTATATCGTTCCTTGGAGGTCTCGTGTGCATGCTGAAGGTATTGGTAGTCNGCGTCCCTGTTGTATTGGACAACTGTTTTGCAGTAGATTGGTGTGTGCTCTTCAATGTCTGGTAATTCATATCGGGCGGCTGGAATTGAAAGTGTGAGTGAGGATGTATATCGTTCCTTGGAGGTCTCGTGTGCATGCTGAAGGTATTGGTAGTCGTTGTTGAAGAAGCGTCGGTAGGGGATCTTAGGTTTTTCAGGAAACCCAAGTAGAGGTAGTGGTTTGTCCAGTCTGTGAAGTAAGGTTTCTTCGTTTCAGTATCGACATTCGATTCAGGGTTAAGCCAGTCGAACGAGCCAGATAAAGCACAGGCTATGTTCTCCATGTGGTAATCGAGTTCTACCTTGTTCCCTGATCTCTTCTTGAGAAAGTCCATTGCTTCACGATTAATCCGCTTCAGTTCAGTCTTCGACAACCTTTCAACTTGTAAACCTGACATAATACTCTGAGTCATCTGCAAAGTATTACCTGGTAATGGTTCGTCGGTCTCAAGCGGTTGTTGTGCTTTGATCATCGTTGTCAACCAATCAGAGTCACGAGCTTCGTCCACATTTAGCCATGAGAATTGAGTAGTCTTTTTCTTCTGCTTCTTTGACTTTGAGGACTTCTTCTTCTCTTTTGGAGACGATGGACTGGTTTGAAATTCAGGAATTTCTGATTCAGGTATTGCTGTTTCTAGTTCTTCCTAAGTATCAAACGGTTGAAGTATGAATGGTGCCTCTGATTGTGTCGGTCCGGTGCCGGATGCAGGAGCTCTTTGTTTGGAAGGAGGAGCCTTAGAAGTCTTGTGGGGCTGCTGTGATGAAGATGGTGCTTTTGACTTCTTTGACTTCTTGCTTTTCGGATCTGAGTCAGGATCATCATCTTTTCTTTGTCGTTTGTGTTTACCGGCAGCTTCCTTGCAAGATTCTTTTGAGGCAATGGCTTGAAGTGCCTCGAACATTGTTGATTCTTCAGGTGTCTTATCCTCCTTATTTCTAAGCTTGACAGCTAACAGTGTTTGTAGTTTTTCAGTAGATAGATCTTCCGGTGGTGGAGGATCCCTGTTAGTGCGAAGGTAAAATGGAGTTGACTCAAGCATTCTTTCAATGTTGTGCTTGATCCTGGTATTCAACTTAGATCGAATCGGCTCAATAAGCGCAGACACAGCCGGTTCAGTTATAGCAGCGAGATTGTCGTTGAGATATTCTGTTGTGTACTCTTTGATCATCCCGTCCATGTCGGCATGTAGAGCTTTGTTGACAAGTTCACTCGCATCCTGAAGATCTTTGACTTGTGAAGTCAAAGTTTTGACCTGTTGTGAGAGCAGTTGTACTTGGTCATGAAGATCTCCAGTTGGCTGTTGCGTCTCCTTCTTTTTCTTCTTTGCTAAATCAAGAGCTTTCTTGATCCGCTTTGATGCTGTCAAAGCTGCTTTGCCTCCCTTCTTCTTTTTGTCTGATTTGCCTTTGGTTGTTTTCTTTGCTGGTGGTGGTGGTGAGTGATGTGATGATGATGATGAAGATGACTTGTGCTCGGGTTCTGATGGAGGAGGTGAGGGATCCCTTGGAGGTGTTTCTTTTGGAGTTGGGGGATTCTTTGAGGATGAGTGCGGAGGACTGTTGATATATTGATCAGTGTCAATGAGGTCTTCGTCTTGATCGAGTCCACGAAGCAGTCTATCCGTCTCTTCCTTAGCTTTCCTCTTGATTTCCTCGTCTATCTGAACTTTAGCAATGAATTCGGGTGTGATGTACTCTGTCTGCTCTTGCTCTTCCTCTGTAGCTTCTTCCATGACGATGTTCCCTTCAGTGTCATGTTGTTCGGTTTCGGTCTGAGGAAGTATAGTGCTACTTGAGCCAGCCTCATGTCCTGGAAGATTTTTCGGTGTTTGATGAGGTTGTGGATGTTGGAGATTGAGTAGAACAGCTGCCCTGAATTCTCTTTCCTCCTGCTTCTTTTCAGCCCTGGTGTCGACAATGATACTCTTCAGTTTACGTTTGTCTACTAGTGGCTCTGCAGTAGGTTCATCTTCTGCTTCTTCATCACGTGCAGCATCACTTGGTTCATTGATGGCAATTCCCGTGCCTTTTCTTTGTTCTTTCTCAGCAGTTTCCTTGCTTAATTGTTTAGTCAGTGCAAGCGCTGGAAACTCTTCTTCTTCATCAAATTTTTCTTCTTGGTCATCTGGAGCCCTTGACCTTCTTACATAGTCTGCTTCGTCATCAGATTCGGTGCCGAACTCAGAGTCGGTTTCCATTTCAGATGATGAAGCTGACGGTTCATCCTGAGGAACCTGCTTAGATGCAGCTTTCCTTCTTGGTCTGGTGAGTGGCTTTTGAGCAGGCTTTGGTTGTTGGGAGGTTGTAGTACTGCTCGTGCTACCGGATTTGCCACCCCTCTTGCTTCGGGTTCAGACAATAGATGCTGGTTCGTCTTCTTTCTCATTGAAGCCAACTCTCCCAGCCTTGAATGCTTTATCATAGATTTTGAAGTTCTGAGTTTTTCTGATCTCGTCATCCAAGAAATGATCTGGGATTCTCATGCCTTTGGTTCTTGGAATGAATCTGATGGACTAGACAAATGAAATCTTTGGGTCTTCATTAA
>LBNU01011088.1:66747-79501 GCA_014162995.1 Artemisia annua
AAATGTAAACGGGGCTATGAAAACTCACCTCAAGTGATGGTACAATATGTAGTGTATGAACTGAAGTGATGAGGTGCAACTCCTAGCCGAAACCTAAAATGAATGCATGTAATCTAATTTAGATTATGAAATGAATTCGTGTATGCACTTGCACTTATAATCTAAACCACTCGTATTGTATCAAAATATGTAATATTATCGAAAATATAATTTATATCATCGTATTAAGTCATAATATATTTCACATGTTCATATGGTGTAATGATGTTGTATGATAGTTATTTGGTGATAAATTGTGAAAATACAAGTTTTCGTCGTAAAGTATGACACATGACAATTTCTGAAAACGACTAAAAATGGCCTCGGAAAACTAGTTGTAAATCAGTGAATATTGAGAGTTAGGAAATAAAATTGGTATTTCTGGAAAGCTTAGCACCAAGTCTAAATATGTTTAGTAGTGAAGTTTTGCTCAATGTGCCCAGATTTTAAGATAAATGGTCAAAAAGTATGGTGTTTAGGCCAAAACTGCCATTTCTGGGCAGTTTTTGTGAATGTTTGGATGACCGTAGATTACTCATTTTAAGTCCAAATGACAAACGGCTTTTTGATTTGAAAACTAGGCCAGGTGCTCTAACTTTTGTTCCTTGGAGTCCCAACTCCAGAACTGAATCATTTGATGGCAAAATGGCTCCCAACATGGGTTTTTGCAAAGTTTCTGGGTAGACAGAAAAATTTCTGAGTAAAAGTGCTGGTAGAATTTTAGTGAACTATATTCTTTGAAAAATCGTAACTTATTCGTTATAAGGCCGTTTCTCAAGTTCTTTATATCCCCGAAAAGGTAAAAAGGTGAACTAATATATTTTCAACAGTTTGATATGTTTTGACAAGGTCTAAGGCTCGTTTTTGGTCAATGAATTTCGTACATCAGCAACATCCAGGCACATATTTTTCAGAAATATTTTATATATATATATATATTTTTTAATTATTTGAATACCTATATTATTTATTATTTATATATTTCTTTTTTACTATTTTGATTATTTTTTTATAATTATTTATAATTTCGTATTATATATTATTATTATATTATTTATATTATATATAAGCTAATATATCAGTTATGAGTATATATGTACGGATTGGAAGCAATCATTTTATCGAGACCCACTCACGTAGAAATCAAGATTTGAGAAAACTTCTGATTTTTCCAACACATAAATATGCTTGTTCAGTTGGCATAAAACTTTATATTAGAATCATTGCGACTAAGTCGCGTTATTTATCCCGGGCGTTAAGCCAACTCCTTGTTAAATTCCAACACAAATCAACGTAGAGGTTGCAATTTCAACCTGTTTTGCATAAGAAAATTGTATCCGATCTAGTATATCCCATACACATGTTCCAATACAAGGATCATGGGTTCAAATGGGTTGAAAGTCGTCCAAAGTGTTCAATATGCAGATAACTAAACATCAATCATGACAAAGCAGTTGAACCCTTGAAGGAATCAAAAGATATAAAAGAGGTACAGCCCCCTTATGGAGCAGATCCCTGTTTGCGAGCAGTAAGGTCGACACACAGACAAACCTTGACGAGTCATTTTACTAAAAATATTAGATTATTGCGATGAAATAAAATAAACATTCCATCCCAAAGCTTGACATGTAACTTTTTTTAACAAAAAATTGTAGACAAATGGTCCTTGGCCTCTCCCACGTCACAACCCTGACCTGATTTGGCCTGAAGCCGTTTAAACTGGTTTCTAACCACCCCGGCCTGGGCCCATTTTCACTTCTAATAAAAAATAATATGCTATTTTTCTTACCCGCTCACTGGCAGGGATTACGCAATTTTGGNAAAATTATAAAAATATAATTTTGCAAATATTGGGTGCTTTGATAGGTAGTGCTTGGTTGGTACAAATATTGTTATAAGTTAATATAATTGAAGGTTTAAAAATATAAAACCTTAAAATATAAAATAATTAACTTTTACAATTTTAGTGGGAATATTACTAATATATAAAATATTAGTGCCATAGTGGGAATTGTTTGGTGTATTGATTAAAAACTATAATCATGTGTTAATATTTATTTGAAGATAAATAAATATATGTAACTTGAAATTGTATATATTCTACGAGTGGGATAGAATGCAAATGATGTTGTGATGAATTGTAGACTAACCCTAGTCTATGAAAGGTATATTGAATGATAATGTGACTTAACCTACCCGGTTTCGTCAAATGAATATCTGTAAACCTAGTTTACGTGAAATGATGAATTGAAACCTATCAATAGAAAAATGTCAAGACTTGGGAAAGTGACCTGAAATTGAGAATTGTGACAGTAAGGATTAGAAGGAGTCTTCAAACTATGTTGTTGACGATCTCTATTTCCGAACCTGTAAGTACCGGATGTTTTATTGCTAACTGTTTTATGCAGGTACAACCACCACACTAGTTTCCACATGCTCATACATACGTCTCCAAGTCAAAGGAAGTTCTCACCAAAGATCAATGCATAGAAGAGGTCAAAGAAAGATTCTACAGTATGTGAAAGAATCTACAAAGTTAAGTGACAAAGATCAAAGTGAAAGAACGGGAACAACAAATGTATGTATGACAAAGACTAAAGACGTATGAGCATGTTGGAAAGGCGTCTAACCTACAAAGACAAAGATGTGACAAAAGGCAGATGAATCAACCACAACAAAGAAAAAAGAACGAAGTAAAATCAATCATTAAAGATCACAAAGCATGAAGGAACAAAGACAAAAGACTATTCTACATCGACACACATAGCTTGACAACAAAGAACAAAGAAGACCAAATCACGTGGAGCTTCATTCGAACAACCATCCCTTAGGGGGAGATTGTTAGCCACAAAGAATTATAAAGAAGTGATGGTCATTCGAATCCTAAGAACTTTGTAATGTGTCGTAAACGTATGATAGATTAGTCAATTGGACTTGTGGACTTAGTAAGCTAATATGTTATATGTTATATTGTATAAGCCTTTTATGTAACAAAAGTCCACCAAGCCCAAGTCCATTAGAAAGCCCATGACGCCTTTCTCTCTAAGTATAAAAGCCACCTAAAGCCTCATTGGTAAGGTGTGCTTGTGTGTGTAAGTGTGTGTTTTATGTGAAATTCTCTCTAGTTTATCATATTACTTTCTCTCTCTAAAACACATACATATATTCATCAAGTCACCATCTTTACTACATATTATACTTGTATTTTGTGATAAAGTTGATAGATCTAAGGTCATACAAATGTTATCTTAAATAAGTAATCAAATCACCTCGATTGACCGAATGTACATGCCTACTCTTTTCATGCAACGCGTTGGGACCACTTCCTGTTTGCATGGGCACATCTGAAATAAGAGGGTGATGTGGACTTTATGGGGGTGATGTGGACTTTATGGGGGTGATGTGGCACAAATAAAAGAATGTTGGCCAACATGTCCAAGTGGAGTTTCAGCTTTTAAAACTATCCCTGATCTTCCGACATTTCCATTCCACTTTGACCTACCTAACTATAGACAAAACACGAGTGTAAAACACAGTAATGTAATACTATAGCATCTCTGTATTTCTAATAGGCACCTTGGTAAGCATATGGATTCCTTAGCTTATCATCAATCCAAAAAAAATCAAAGATGCAACCATTCATGAAATTTGCCACAAAAGCAAAAGATCGCATTAATGGTAGGTGGCTAGCAGCTAACTTACAGCCTTAGGCTGTCCTAAAAGGCACTTGGTTCTATATTACAGAGATCGATCAGTAACTTAGTACTAATGTAAATACGTGATCACTCAAATCCACCAAGTATAATACTAATCAGAACTTCGTGTAAGTTTTATAGGGGCCACACTTCTGCAATAAGACCATTTTAACCTAAATAGTTAAATTCAAAAACAAAATGCTAAGCAAGAGTGATGATGGATCGAATCTTTTTTTCATATTTCTCCCGGCCTATTCACAGTAATCAAGTGTCATCAGTTAAGATATCTAAGCACTGTCCAAGTTTCAGAAGGTTGGTTTTGCTTGAATAAAAAGATTATCTCATTGGGCGTAATAAGAAGTACATGTAAATGACGAGTAGCTTAATCATGAAACTATCTTAAAAATTCAGGGTAATTTAACCTGCCAGGCTTGTTGNCATCAGTTAAGATATCTAAGCACTGTCCAAGTTTCAGAAGGTTGGTTTTGCTTGAATAAAAAGATTATCTCATTGGGCGTAATAAGAAGTACATGTAAATGACGAGTAGCTTAATCATGAAACTATCTTAAAAATTCAGGGTAATTTAACCTGCCAGGCTTGTTGTTCCATGTGCAGCTGCATACTTCTTCGCCAAAGGGTACCTTTGTTCAATGCAGCCTTATCCTGCTGAGCTAGCTCTCTTTGTTCACAGGATCCTTCATTGATTACACTACTACCATTAGTAACTGTAGATGGTGACAAACTATCTCGAGAACCATCCATGCTTCTAGTCTTCTGAGAGAGGTATTTTTCAAGCTGAGCACCAACTGCCCTTTGCAACCCTGGAGGCAAGGTCACCTGATAGTAAACATGTCAGATATCACTCTTTTAATGAGAGCTTAAAAGCACATGTGATATGAAATTAACAAATGGTTGTTTTTGAATCTCACATATTGATTACAGTTTTTTATAAATTAAGAGAAGCGTAATTTTGAATATAATACCTCTCTCTGTGGCCGCTTACCTTCTAAATCGTATCTGTAATTTGGCAAGGGGACGTTGCTGACAACCACTACCTTGACATACAAACGACTGCAAAGAACAAAACAAAAGTTTACAGTCAAAAGGCCACTCTAAATTATATACGGAAAAAAGCAACATATACTTATGATGATACATGTGCAAACCCAATTTACTTGCTAGATCTGCTATCTGCTCTGATGCGTGGTTTTGTAACCTTACAACAGGTTTTACCTCTCGAGGGATCTCAAGAGGCTTACAACCCCACCAGGCAGTGTACCTGACCGATGTAGTATAGGATAGTGCTAAGTACGGGGGAATGATCGTTCTCTCACAGGGAATAGTGTTCGTTAGGATAGAAAAGCTACTCTAATAGGTCTAAGGGTGGAAGGAAGATTCTTTTTGTATTTTTATATTTTTTTGAAAGCAATTAAAATCTCGGTTTTTAGAGGAAGGGCGGAATTAGTTGCTAGTCAACTAACCCAAGTTTACTACTTATGAAAATTAAAAATAAAATAAATATCTAAACTATTGTGGTTGTGAAAACAATATGGAGAAANGTAGAATAATCTGGATGTAGTGATGCATACTCAATTGGTGAGTAATTCGGATGTGTTGTTGTGTACAATGTGGTAGGGTAAGTAGGTGCGGGTGCTGCATATGCAGATGGTGTATATGTTGGTGAAGGTGCTACATAAATAGTTACATGATATGTGGGATTTTGTGATACAAAAGCATATGGTTGTTGATGATAAGTGGTAGATGGTTGTGTATATCCAACATTTGTATACCCTAATTGCCTCTATACTGGTGCTTGTGCTTGAAATAAGTGAGAAGCTAGAGATGTGTTTGTCATCAGTGCTAATGGATCATGCTTATGTCTTTCATTTTCTCGAACATCATTAGCTTTATCTTGGTTCTGCTTCAAGATATCAAGAACATGATGAAACATCATGTCCTATAGAGTTTTGGGTTGCTTAAATTGTGTGACGAAACGTTTCCATTCAGGTTGAAGACGAAGCATGAATTTAACAGTTAGGATGAGTGGAGGTACTACAATGTTTTTTATATTTTTTAGAAAGCAAGTAAAATCTCGGTTTTTAGAGGAAGGGCGGAATTAGTTGCTAGTCAACTAACCCAAGTTTACTACTTATGCAAATTAAAATAAAATAAATATCTAAACTATTGTGGTTGTGAAAACAATATGGAGAAAGTTGTGTTTACTTAGATTTCATTACTCCCTAACTATCTTTTACCGGTTAATTGATATGTGTGTTACTTGTGTGGATGAAGGGTGTATTCCTAATAACTCATGGAGTGGCATACATATCTCTCCAATTCTATGAGCTCTTATCTCGCCCTATGCCATGCACGGCACAACCATAGGGGTTGTAAACAGTGGCTCATGCGTTAAATACTACCTTAATAGTCTAGTATGCCTTGGCTACATGTTTCCCAAGACGTTCAAGCACGTTACCATAAAGGAGGTTGGCCAGTTTTCTTGAGCCTAACATTGATGGAACAATCATCCCAACAAACAACAACACATCAATTAACCAATAATTAATAGTTAGGTTTCATTAGATCTAAGCAAACACTAGAAGAATTTAGCTACACATTTTAATTAAAAGACAAGCAAAAGAGATAATCAACCAACACATAGACATATTGATTAAATTAAAGTGAAGACTTTTCTTTAATTAAGCATGAGGGTTCCAAGGGTTGGAAACCCTAAAAAGTACAGAAAATTCGTCTTTAGGGTTTGCCCTAAAAGTTCTCCACAAAGTTCCACACTAATGAATGAAAATTAGAAAACTATATATAGATTTTACACTCTGACGGCGTCAGGTTATAAGGGCTGACGCCGTCAGCTCGCCGCCAATAGTTTTCTCGGATGGCCTAGATCCACTTCTGACGCCGTCACCTTATAAAACCTTCTGGGCCGTCACTCTTTAAAATATAACCTGACGGCCTATATTTCCTAACACCTGACGGCGTCAGGTGTTAAATCCCAAATTTTCTCTGGCCCGTCATTTGATAATTGGATTCCACTCTTTTGTCAAGGCTTTCTGACGGCGTCACCTTGTGACTTCTGACGCCGTCAGGTTGTAAATCTTCATCTTTTGAGACTTTGACATTTTCTTCACTTTTATGCTCCAAAAACGTCCGAATATGCATGTTTTCCAGAATTCCTCTCAAAAGTACCTAAAATGACCAAAGGAATGATTTAGGGCAATATTTGATCACATTTATACGAATTAGGGCTTAAATGACCCCTTAAAAGCGTAACACTTTTCGTCTCATCATGCTCGTAATCACGTCTGCCCTTTTTTTCCCTCGACACCAGCTCTTGTTTATCATTGCTATGCAGCAATTCCCTTAACCTCAATTCCCAAGATTCTATGTTATCAATCTATACTTTCATGCCCTAAAAACTCACTGGTGTTCCAAACAATGGCAGAAGGTGCTTTAGGGATGATCATTGTAATTGATTCAAGTGTTTCTTCTATTGGACGGCCAATAAAGGGTAAATCTTTCTATCTGAATGGATCAAGTTCTGGAACTATTTCCTGCATTAAAGAATCTACGGAACATATATTGATTTCTTGTTAGTACCTATATTTATAATAAACCAGGTTAGCTATTTTAGATGCAATAATGGATCACTAAACTTGGCTAAATATGTCATTTTTGATTATCAATAATGAAAAATTGTCACCAAACATGTACCAATTTATCACCTTTCCAACATGTAACTAAATTTAGTGGCTTCAGTGCATGAGTATCTAAGCTAACAAAATGTAGTAAAAGTAGAGAACAATACAAGTCAATTAACAAATTTAAATTGTGTTTCAGTTGATGGAAGTACCTTGTGTAGGAAATCGGCCTTCTTGATAGAGCTGAGGGATGATGATGATGATAGCAAGAGTGAAAGCTGCACTACTGCTACGCAAGATGATCGAAGGTAAATCTAGCTCACGGGCAACAGCCGCTGCAAAAAAGATGAGGTTATCATGAATGATAACAATCGATTCCTTATCAGATCTATCTTTTTTCGCGTTTATGATCTGAGTAAGATGCTCCTTGAGATGAGGCTTGCAGTTATCATTAAGAGTTTACATAAACGGGATAAAGCCAGCCGATATGCCAGGACCAGATAACTTGTCGGGCAAAGGGTGAAAAATGAAATCAGGATGTTTACAAGGATCTGGTCGATTGAATTCGGTGTGCGCAATGGTTATTGAGAACCCTTTGGAATGAAGGTATGTCCCAAGCTGAAGCATGGGTGTCATGTGGCCTTGAAGTGGACTTGCTATTAACACCAGCCGCCATCATTTACTGCCGTGATCCGCCATGTCAATAACTATCTCTTGCGTAAGATATTGTTGGGGAATTTTCAAAATAGAGAAGATAAATTTTGTCATATGGGTTGTGTCTTAGGAATATGAGAATTGCTTTCGTGGGTTTTCACTTTGTCCCAGTAGACAAAAGATGAAACCAATTTATATATGTGTTTGGTTGTTTGTTATGAATTGATTTTGTAATCATGGATTAACAAAACAAGTGGGCTGNCTAAAAACTCACTGGTGTTCCAAACAATGGCAGAAGGTGCTTTAGGGATGATCATTGTAATTGATTCAAGTGTTTCTTCTATTGGACGGCCAATAAAGGGTAAATCTTTCTATCTGAATGGATCAAGTTCTGGAACTATTTCCTGCATTAAAGAATCTACGGAACATATATTGATTTCTTGTTAGTACCTATATTTATAATAAACCAGGTTAGCTATTTTAGATGCAATAATGGATCACTAAACTTGGCTAAATATGTCATTTTTGATTATCAATAATGAAAAATTGTCACCAAACATGTACCAATTTATCACCTTTCCAACATGTAACTAAATTTAGTGGCTTCAGTGCATGAGTATCTAAGCTAACAAAATGTAGTAAAAGTAGAGAACAATACAAGTCAATTAACAAATTTAAATTGTGTTTCAGTTGATGGAAGTACCTTGTGTAGGAAATCGGCCTTCTTGATAGAGCTGAGGGATGATGATGATAGCAAGAGTGAAAGCTGCACTACTGCTACGCAAGATGATCGAAGGTAAATCTAGCCCACGGGCAACAGCCGCTGCAAAAAAGATGAGGTTATCATGAATGATAACAATCGATTCCTTATCAGATCTATCTTATTTCGCGTTTATGATCTGAGTAAGATGCTCCTTGAGATGAGGCTTGCAGTTATCATTAAGAGTTTACATAAACGGGATAAAGCCAGCTGTGACATTTCTAAAAATTCATGTCTTATATATTTTAAATAATAGTTTATTTAATAACTATCCTATTTTAATAAATTAACTTCGTAGGAAGTTATCCGTGTACATTCAATTCATTTGACCACAACAATACTATGTCCACCCTACATTTCATGTACTCCATTATTTTCTTTATATTCCTAATTTAAAAAGTCACTTTCACTTTTGTTTTGGGAATTAAATTGCTTTAAATTATCAATTACGTATAACTACGAAGGTATTCGTAGTTATAAAGCAAAAGTTATTGAAAAACCTACTATCTACAAAAATTATATTTTTATAATTTTTACAATTGTATTATGTCACAATGGTTCAATTAAAAGTTATTTCTAATTAACCCGGTACCCGAATTCGTCAAAACTACTCAAGCTATGCACTAAACGGTACCCCGTAAATCAAAGTTGTACAAAATTTAGCCAAGACACCACCTCACCTTGAGGTGGCCGGCCCATGTGGTCTAGGGACACATGGTGTCCTTAAAATTCATCCAACCTAATTCCCACTATCACCTAATTTTAGTAGCACTTTTGCATGCAAGAATTTTATATCAAAAATAAGTTCCACTCTCTTGTTCTCCTCCCTCCTAGCTCGTTCCATATTCAAATCCACAAGGAAGACAAGATTTTGCAAGAACAACATTTTACAAGTAGTTATAAACATCCATTACAAGGTTTTGAAATATAAACCTATGGATTAGTTAGGGTTTTCTTCATAATAAACTAGTAATCTTCCAAGTGAGTGATTCATTAAACTCTTCATGTTTTTGATATGTTCCTACATGTTCTAGTCAATTTTTACATGCATGCAAGTAGATGTAATTTGTACCACTCTAAAATTATGTTTTGTTAATTTTATGATTTATATATATATATATATATAAGGTTTTGGTGTAGAGATTGTTTGATGTAATTTAGGAACCCATGACACCTTGAGGAGGTGTATGGTAGATTATGGGATTGTTGGAGTTGATTGATGATGAAATTGGATTAGTTATAGGATGAGAAAACCATTTTTGACATTATATATAAGCTTCTGGTCTTATTTTAAAAATACAGAAAACTCAGTAGGTTTGGACCCATTTTTGACCAAAGATAAAGAAAATACACTTTAAGATGAAGCCATGGCCGAAAGAACGGGTAAAAACGGGTTTATAACGAAAAAGTTATGTTAAAAACAAGTTATACCAAATTTATTTTGAACAATTTGGGACAGCCTGGACATTTTTATAAAATTTAGAAAACTCAGCAACTCATGGCCTATTTTTGACAAGATACTCAGAAAGTTAAGAACAAAAGGAAACCATTGCAAAAAGAACGGACTAAAATGAGTTTGAAACGAGAAAGTTACGCTATAAACAAGTTACAAGTGTTTTTCTTATATATCCTGAAAATATGTTGCTGATGTAATAAAGTTTTCCATGAAAACAGGCCCCTAACCCTCATTAAAATGTACCAACATGATAAAAATGTGTTAGTACTTGTTTAGAGCTAACCGGGGATATAAAATTCTTGAAAAACGGACTTATAACGAATTAGTTATGATTTTTCGAAAGTTATTGTTTCACTAAAAATACCAACAACATGTAATATTCATTATTACCTTATACGAAGATGTAAATTATATTTTCGACAACAATATATTTTTGAGTACAAAAGAGTGGTATAAATGGCATATACATTTGCATTCATAACATCCTTATTAAATCTAAGTTAGAAAATATTTATTCATGATAGGTTGCGGCTTGTGAACGCGCCTTGTTTGACACATCCGTTCCTTACATTTAGTTCCAACACTACAAGTGAGTTTATAGCCTCGCTTTTAATCTTTTAAATGATTTATAAACCTCGCGAGGGGGATACATGCTAGTTTTACAAAACGAATACAAGTAGCTTTTTGGTATGCTTGACCCGAATACATGATTATAAGATAATGAGTAACTCTTGCCAATTAAGTCCCCATCATGAACCGTTAATTTTGTGTAAACGCTAATATTATAAATATGCATATTGGGCATTGACCAGCCTGGCCGAATGAGTAGCTCTCATCTTTCAACGGTCATATAATATTGAGAATATGAGGTAAATGGCAAATATTACCCTACCGGGGCAAATGATAAACTTGGTTAAGGTTCGGTTTCATGAGCTCTATGTTATAATCTAATAACCGACAAGTACTGATCATACTTGTTACCCGATGAATGATACTTGTATTCACTTTATTATTACTAAACTCTATGAATTCACTCAACATTATTTGTTGACTTTTAGCATGTTTTATCTCAGGTCCGTAAGTACCTCAGCTTGGATGGGCCGCGCAAGGAAAGATTATCGATTAAAGATGGCTCATGTTTTTAAATGTTTTTATGATGTACTAAAATGTTAAAGACTTTTATTATCATATCTATGTATCTTTCAAACTTGTGAAGTAAACTTTTGGGACTTCATGTAAAATATAATAACCTTTTAAGGTTTATGTTTATTAAATATTTCTTGTATGAAACTTGTTTATTATGTTTGTACTATGTGATCGATATATAGCACCCCATGACCCTTCCGCTGCAAACCTGAAAATGGGGGTGTTATAGATTGGTACCAGAGCACAAATTATAGTGAACTAGGTCTTTTTTTTTAAAAAAACCTAGACTATAATTTTTCTTTAAAAATCATGAGCTTCCATCATCTTGTCCGATATCCATGCGCGCCTACTCCCGAGCTTCCTATTTCTCCCTCGTATATACATCTTGATCATGCTATACTAGAAATAATTATAAGCGTTATAGTTATTTTCTATCTTATTCGATAATCCGTGAAATATCACTTCTTATATATTTAAACTTTACGTATAAAAACTTCTTGTTGTATTCGTGAAAATTTTAAACTTTATCCAAAAATTTAATCTACACAACTCTTTGATTGCGCCATTGTTATACATATGCGCACAATAAATATTATCATTTGTACATGTAATATTTATCAAATTCTTGCTTATCGATGTAACAACCATTATTTTACTCATTTACTTATGTCAAATATTATTTTCATAATAACATTTCTCTCCATATTCTAACTTTATATATATATGATTTTTCAGATTTGTCATGGCACTCCCGATTCCTCCTAATCAAGCGTTAGATCTTTTGGAAGTCGAGCCGGCTCAACCCGAGCTTGCACCCGCTCAACCTCTACCTCCACTACCTAATCACCTTCATCCCGACCTTGAGGATGAAGATGAAGAGGAGCCATTTGAGGATAAAGAGGAAGAGATAGAAGAGCAAATGTTTCAAGATGTAAGCTCCGATGAGGAAATGGATGAACCTGAACTAATTCATCCATATGAGGCACCTGGTTCGCCTTATCCACCACCTCCACTATCGGATACTTCTTCTGATTCTGAACCGGAAACTGATGAGATTGCTACTGTAGGTACTATTACACAAGTACCACTTGTTAGACGTATGTTTCTGATAACGCTCAAAGTTAACATGTTTTTAGAAGCGTTATTGTTGGTTTTTCGTATGGAAATTGGTCATATTTGTATACATTTGTTACTTAATCGTGGAAAAGTGTTTATACATGCAAATATAGCCAAAAGCAGTGAAAAGATGCTTAAAAGTGAAGAAACGAAGTGATCATGCTTGTTGGGGAAAGATTCGAATGGAAGAGAAGGATGAAATTAACGCATGGACAAAGGATTTGATATAGAC
>LBNU01011089.1:7632-30963 GCA_014162995.1 Artemisia annua
AAAAAAAAAAAAAAAAAAAAAAAAAAAAAAAAAAAAAAAAAAAAAAAAAAAAAAAAAAAAAAAAAATGATTCAATCTTTATTCGAGAGTTTATGTGGTTTTGGTCAAAAACTTTTTTTTTTTTATTTTTTTTTTTTTTTGGAAGAAGTAAAAAAATAAAATAGTTCTTTTTGGATGAAGATATGGTTTTATTTTCTTCTTGTTTTTTAAGCAGTAAAAAATAATACTAATACCTTAAGATTTGTGTAATAATAATAACAATAATAACCACATGGATAAAAAATGAAATATCAAGCAAACAACAAGGACCAAAAATGTAGTTAAAAACTTTTTTACTAAAAGACAAAAATGACCGGTCGTCCAAGAATTGTGGAACTATTCGCCCAAGAATTTATCTACTTTAAGTGGTACTTGTAAGGTACATGGTGGGGACACCACTAGGGACAAGTGTCACATTATTAAACTATCCGCCCAAGTTTTTTGGGCAACCTCCGCCTCTGGGGCATTTGAAGAAAAAAAAAATTTTTTTGGGGCACTAGGGGTAGGTACTTATGTACCTTTGGGGTACATCAAGGATTTTCCCTAATACTCGTGTGATAAAGTATTTTGATATTTGTTGATAAAAGGGATCAACGTCAACAATGTATATCTACTTAAAAATCTATCATACATGAGTTTCTAACAATACGTAAACTTTAAACGGATTTATGTAAAAGAATTTTTATTATATCAAAAATCTTAATCTAACAGCATATAAACGCTATTAGAAATTATGAAACAATATCCAACCCTTTAGCTTTCATTTAAGACCCAATAATAAACCGGAAAATTTTCTTGGAAGAAGTTTAGGAGGCTTGAAATTTAAGTTTTTGCTTCATATTTAAATACTAGACGAGTACCCGTACATAGCAACGGGATTTTATAGCGACAGATAAGTTTATTGATAAAAAAAAAATTTATGGGTTATAAGGGAAATATAATAAAAGTTTGAGGATTTAGGGATTAAACATAATGTTTTGAAACCCGGTTCGACCCGGGTGGTTCAACTGGTAGAACAGTTCCGGTTGAAAATTTGGTCAATTTAAACCGGGTCAACCCGACGGATTGGGTCGAAATAACATATCAAGTTAAATCTGGTTAACCCGTCGGGTTTGAAGTGTCTCGGGTCAACCCAATTTTCGATGTGTATTAATAGTTCCTTTTTAAAAATATCATTGTCATTACTGTACAACCTTTCATTACCGAATTTACCACATTCACATTCTTTATTTTCAAGTTTTTTGATTTATTTGCATTAAAATTATAATAGTTTCCTTTATTTGTTTAGATTTAAGATCTTCAACATTTCATATTGCTTGATTTTTCACTTTTTCACATTAACCATTTTTCTTTTATATATAGTATAGATTAAGTCAAATCTATATCACATGGAATCGCCCCACTATAATGACAAAAATAAAGTTCTTTTAATGAACAAAGCAATAATTTCAAATTTAAATCAACTAAAGATTTCCGTCAAAAGAACACATAAGGGTTCCTCATGGAGTTCTTTTTCACCGTGTATGGAAAAAAAATAATAATACTAAAAAAATAATAAAAAAAAGAAGGAAAATAAAAAAGAAAAGAAAATCAATATACTGTGAAATACTCTTGGAAAACGCATATTATTAGCCGAGTTTTGAAGATGCTTGTTTCATGGGTTTTTTGCAAAAATTGATGTATACTACTTACTTGATCGTGAAAAGAACACTAGGGAGATGTAGAGAAAGTCCAAGTGTTATTATAGTTGGATAATTCATGTAACTTATAGATATGAAAAGGGTATATATGTGAAGAGACTTTTTAAATTTATGTATTAATAGAGTAAACTAAATAAATTTAGAAAAATAATGTGTGTGCCTAAAACATGAACTTAATTTAGACCTAAAGATTTGATTGGTGCATTTGAAAAAATGGTTGGTGTAATATTATGAGAGAAAATAAGTTTATTACACTTGTTATGAAATAAATGAATTAGGTACTAAAACTAAAGTATGACTACAACCGGAAACAAAAGAGGGAAATAATCCAACATGTAAAGGAACAACAACCATTAACATGAGCACATGTGGCTAATGTCTTCAATAGGTTAAAAATCCTGCATGATTTATTTACACTCGATAAGTCCATATTATTATATCACCAACACGAAATTTCTGCATAGAAAAAATAAAATAAAATAAAATAAAATTGTTAGTTGTCATTTATAGCAGTTGAAATGGGTACATAAGCTTAAAATTATAAAAGTGAAATGCAAAATTTAGCCATGCTTGAAGAAATAATAAAAGGTTCAGAAGCTTAGAATTAGTGCAGAGGTTTAAAAGTAGCGCATGAACTTTTATACCATTCAGGATTCCAAACAAGCAGATTTTGTATCCTCGATGATTTAATTATTAGCCTAGCAAGATAACAAAAAGCAATGTTGTGATCAGTTCCAGTTTCATGCTATAAAAGATCAAATCAATTTAACAAAGTGGGTGGATAATTACCTTCATCATCTGTATCATAATCTTCAAAAACACTTGCATGGTTATCTGATGTAAATGGTGTACCTTCATCTTAATAAACAAAAGAAAATATATTAGATGATATATTAAACCTAAATCAAATACTTGATAGTTGAATAAAGATGCTTACCATTATTAATGATTTCCCACAACCAACTTTGTGCACACATTAAAGCTTCTATTGTATTGTCGGCTTCGATGTGGATTAATCAATCTCCTGATAGCACTAAATACGGATCGATGCAACAGCAGAAACAGGGATAGCCAATATATCTCTAGCAATGGCTTGTAAAATAGGATACTTAGCCGCTCTTAGCTTCCACCATAACAATATAGCAAAGTCTTGAGATTGCGGTTCAAGTCCTTCATCTAGATATAGCTTAAATTCCGTTTTCACAGCAGATTGAGGAACATTATTCTTACTCAAAATATGTTTTTCCCAAGCAGACAAATTCTCGTCAACCTCCATTGAACATGTAGAACTATATTATCTTGAACCGCATATGCACCTTGGGAAATCTTTAATTGGTATTCATTAACCAACTCTTTACACAGCTCTTCAATGTCAAGAATTCGAGCCTCACTATCTCCGCCGGATAAAGCATAAGCGACGTTTTGAGGCTTCTGTAGTAACCCACAAATTTCCCACTAACTCCCTATAGGTTATAAATGCCTTACTAACTTAACTTAGGCCCTTATAAAGCACAAACTAGGTTAGAAATTCCTATAGGAATTTCCCGAGCCAAATTTTTTGCCTTATTATCTCTTTATGACCTAACTAACCCTTAAACAAGCTCACGTATCCACCAATGCCAACCACTACTATGTTTACTTAATGTAGACATCCTGGTATGTCAAGTCAAGGTCACAAACACATTTTCACTAAGTAAACTATCACTTTAGTACACTATAATTGCCAGAAAACCCTAATTGCACCTATGTGTTTACGGTTAACTTTAAAACCCTAATGGCTTATCCATACATGCTTTAAAGTGTTCAAGGCTTAGATATGACTTACATTAGTAACCTTAGGATATATTAGATTCTCTATATCATAGTACAACTCCCTAGAACTTAGGTACAAGCCTCATAAGCACAAAACCCTAACTAGGTCATAACTTCCCGGAACTAGGTCTAAACTTTCCCAAATCTTTACCATAAGCTACCACCACTTATTATAAGCCTCCTAGGACTTAGTATTAGTCACTAAACACTCATAGGACACTAAACTATGCACCAAAACCTAGGAAAAACCCTAAATTCTCTCTAAGCAAAACTAAGTTAAAACAAACCCTAAAACCAAAACCAAGCTACCTTAGCACCTCAAAACTAGTAACCAAACACCCTAGCACCTCCCTAGAACCAAGCTAGCACCCTATCAACTCCCTAGTAAGCTGGTTTGTCACCACCTTCACTAAACCACCTCTAAAGCGCCTTTACGCCACCCTTCCTCACCACAACCGTCCTACCCCGCCCCCTAGCTAGTAGTAGCTCGCCATAGTCACCTCCTAGGTCTCCTTAGTCACCGTATAGCCTTGCCTAGTCATCTCCCCCCTCCTCGCCACCTCGTGCTCTCATTTCTTGCTTGCTACATAAACGTACCCTATAAATAGCGAGCCACAACCTTCCATTTCTCTTTACCCCTCCCTCTCTTATTTACCTCACATATTTCTGTAATTCCTAAGACCCTAAGACATCGAGTAGTAAGCCCTTGATCCCTATCGAGTTGAGTTTTGAGCCGAGAAACCCTAGTTTGTCTCGTTAAGTCTTCCTCGACCTAGGTAAGCCTTACCTTTTCATATACTAGCTATAGAACTGACTTAGAACACTTAGGAGAGACCTTAGATACCTTAGAACCCTTAGCTAGGACCTAGAACCCATCGTTTGCATGCTTTCATTTTTGAAACCCTAATTTGATCGAATTACATAGTTATGTGGTTATATGCATGTTCTTGAGCTATAATTTGATTTACATGACTTATTTGAGTTAATATAAGTTAAAAATATGCTAGGAAACTTAATTGTTTTATAAAAATATAGTTTACTTAAATTTATGACTAGTTTTGTAAAAGTTTACATGCATAGGGGTATATACTGTAAATTCCTCAAACTATAAAGTTTAGGGTCTGTTTTTGACATTCCTTAGAAGTTATAAGTGTAAGGACCCTTTTTGCAAAGTTTATAAACCTTAGGATGAAAAGTAAAACAAGTTATATAGTTAAAAGGACTAATTTTGCAAATATAGTTAACTTAAGGGTATAATAGGTAAATATTGAAAGTTAGTATAATCTAAGGACTATTTTTGTCATTTCTCTAAAATAGTTAAGTTTAGGGACTATTTGTGCAAGAGTTAGATAGTTATATGCTTAAATGTTATAAGTTTATAAGTTCAGGGTAGAAAATGTAAATATATAAACTTAAAAGGATAAAAATGGACTATTTTCATATAAGTGTCAAAAACCTATTTTTCTAGTTAAAACATGACACAATACTAAGGAGCTTCATGTGAGGGGTATCATGTGGATATTTCGTCTTGACGAGTTTGCTGGGTTTACGATTTAAAGTGCCCTGGCTCCTCAAACGATTATATGCATGACCTCTGAATTATGATGGCCCGAACGGTGTCATGTTATAACTAAAAACTAATAACAACATAACTCAATACTAGAGAACTTCGTGTGAGGAGTTATATACTTCTAAACTATGATGGCCCGAACGGTATTATGTTGGCAGCATAATACAATAGTAGGGAGCTTCATATGAGGAGTTATACTTCTGGATTAGGATGGCCCGAACAGTGTTATGTTATATATAGAAATCCTAAGAGTGATTAGTTAAGAAAACCTAGACTAAGACTTGACATACACACACCTACACTACCGTCAGGATACGTGAGTAAGCTGTCTAAACCCCTACCCTACTTACCTAAGACCCAAGTGAGTTTCGTAGCCTCACACTTTTTAAATATTTTACAAACCCTGTGAGGGGGATACTTGCTTTAAACCGAATACAAGTCTTTTCTATCGTTATTGCACAAGTGATACTATCTGCCACCATTACACAACTAAAATTCATGAGCCATAATCACTTGTGAGTTTTACACAAGTGAACGTGAGTATAGTTGATAGATCTATTGGAGTTTGACACCTCCCGTTGGTTTACCTCAGCCGGGTATATTTATAACCTCTAAGGATTAACTTTGGCAAGTTATCCTTCTTGTCCCCTCATGGTTGGGTCTGCAGCCCCCATGACTCGGACTGTTAAAGTGCGGTTTCATGAGCTTAGTGCAATAATACTTCTTAAAAACCTTTACTCCTCGGGTTTAAGCTGAACCCTGTGGAACTTGTATTCACTCTTTACTCACTAAAACCTATGAATCTCACTCAACCTAGTGTTGACTTTTAAACATGTATCCTAGGTATATGAGCACTTTAGGAACCCTGGCACGGTGTGACACTGGACATGAGGACATCTATAATAGTTATCATTCATCAGTTTTTCCGTAACGTGGAGTCTTTGGGACCTCACTTTTGGTAAAAGTATATCTTTTACTATAAAAACTCTGATGAATAAATGAATGATAACACTTTTTTCAAAAACGTCTCTTTTCGAGTCGTTTTCTATTATCTTGTCTTTGTTTCCATGAAGTAATACCCCAACTCTANGACACTGGACATGAGGACATCTATAATAGTTATCATTCATCAGTTTTTCCGTAACGTGGAGTCTTTGGGACCTCACTTTTGGTAAAAGTATATCTTTTACTATAAAAACTCTGATGAATAAATGAATGATAACACTTTTTTCAAAAACGTCTCTTTTCGAGTCGTTTTCTATTATCTTGTCTTTGTTTCCATGAAGTAATACCCCAACTCTAAATCCGCTGCGATCTATGCAAAATGGGGGTGTTACAGATTGGCATCAGAGCCTCGGTTATAGAGAACAAAAGGTTTTTCCTGAAACTATAACCATTTTTCAAAAAGTCCTCCGTGCCAGAAGACACTCCAAACTGCCTCTAGGTTAGACTTTCCAATTTGCCTTTAGGTTAAACCCTCTAACTTGCCTTTAGGTTAGAATTCCCGACTTGCCTTTTGGTTAGACTCATTATTGCATCCTCTAACTTGCCTCTAGGATTAAATACCCTATTGCACTCCCCATATTGCCTTTAAGATAGTTATATAGGTTAGAATTATACTAAGGCATTTACTCAGAAATGACAGTTAGATATGTCATCCTTTAACGATCCTATCATAGTGTTAGACACTGATGATGAGGATATCTCATCGGATAGTTATGAGTATGCTCCGGCTACTCCTATTCACTCCTCTATTGACTCTAATTCTCTGGAAGAATTAGCCCAGAATATCTTAGTTAACTTAGGAATAGTCATAAGTCTGATATAAGAGACTTACTAGAAGCAATCCAAGAGCTTAAACAACAACAAAGGAACAAATTAGTAAGGTTATAGGTAATTTAAATAGTTTACTAGGTAGTATGATAGGTAGTATATGCATAGTTCACCCTGTAAGATATAGGAAAAGTTAATATAAGAAATATAGTTTGCCTGTATATCCCATACCCTATACCCTATACTTAGGAACCTTAAAACTAGAATCCTTTAGGATAATACCACTATGCCTTTAGACAAGGGGAAACGAATTTCAGTGGAATATAGTAACTCTTATTAGGAATTCCGCCTTTAGTTTAGGATTCCCTATACTTTTTAACCCTGGTATCAGACAATGTTCTAAAAAGTTAGAACTTGTACCTTCCGTCTCTACGCAAGATTCTCTTAGAACTTGCGAGAATGTCTAATTGGATATGACATTATTCTTATCCCATCTTATCTTGCGAACGACCTAGAATGGCACGTACAAGATCAACTACACCCACTACACCCGCAATGACTCAAGAAGACATCCAGCGACTAGTGACTGACAGTGTGGCTGCAGCACTAGGAGCTAGGGATGCCAACATGGATAGAAACCCCGAAATTCCTGTAGTGAAGAAGAGTAACTACAAGGAGTTTATGAGCTGTCAACCCTTTAATTTTAAGGGAACAGAAGGGGCCATAGGATTGATCCACTGGTTTGAGAGATGCGAATCAGTATTTGCTCGTAGTAACTGTACCGAGGATTGTAAGGTTAAGTTTGCTACCGGTACACTTACCGAAGAAGCGTTATCCTGGTGGAACTCGTATGCACAACCAATAGGTATTGAGGAGGCATACAAGCTCCCTTGGAACGACTTCAAGCAACTAATGATTAAGAAATACTGTCCTCGGATAGAGATTAAGAAAATGGAAGACGAGTTCTATAATTTGTCAGTAAAGGGGAACGATGTAAAGACTTATATTAGGAGATTTCATAAATTGGCAAATTTGTGTCCAACAATGGTGCCAACTACTGAAAAGACAATAGAAGTCTTCATCGGAGGTTTGCCCCGGAGTATCGAAGGGAACGTTACTGCCTCTAAACCTCAAACGTTAGAGGAAGCCATTAATATCACTTTGAGGTTAATGGACCAAGTAACAAAGCACAACTCTGTGCCAGTGCCCAATGATAAGAAATGAAAGTTCCATGATGGGAGAGCTTTCGGTAACACCCGTAATGTAGGTAGTAGTCATCGTATCAACCCCTATCCTCAACCAAACCCAAGGCAAGGAGCTACTAGAGCTTATGCCGCCACTCCAACTGAGGGAAGTGGTTATGCTGGGAAAGCCCCTCTGTGTAGAAGATGTGCTATGCATCACACAGGGCCTTGTTTCATTAAGTGTACTATATGCAACAAGGTGGGCCATCAGCCAAGGGATTGCAAGGATAAAGGACCAGTCACTGGGGGTAATCCGCCACCAGTATCGGTTACTTGTCATACTTGCAGAAAGAAGGGACATTACGCAAGTAAGTGTCCAAATAAAAATACTGATGGTGCCCAGGCTACTGCTTACATGTTGAGGGATAGGAACGATCCACAAGATCCAAGCGTAGTTACGGACTTATGATCAAACCCGTAGCTTTAGATACTTACTATGAGATAGAAATGGCCAACGGAAACCTAGTTAGTATTAACACCATCCTTAAGGGTTGTATCCTAACCTTACTTAACCACCCATTCGAAATCGATCTTATACCCATGAGACTCGGTAGTTTTGACGTTGTTGTGGGAATGGATTGGTTGTCCAAGAATCAAGCCAAGATTCTTTGTGACGAGAAAATCATCCATGTACCTATCAACGATGAAACTTTAATTATCCGAGGAGATCAAAGTAAGACTCGTCTTAACTTCATCTCATGTATCAAAACGGAACGATACATCTCACGAGGTTGTCAAGTATTTGTTATTCAAGTAACAGAGACAAAGCCAGATGAAAAATGACTGGATGAGATCCCTGTAGTCAGGGAATACCCATAGGTTTTTCCTAAGGATTTACCTGGCTTACCTCCTATCCGACAAATAGAGTTTCAAATCGATTTAATTCCCGAAGTGGTACCTATAGCCCAATCACCCTATAGGTTAGCCCCTTCAGAGATGAAGGAACTCTCTGAACAACTCCAGGAATTAACCGATCGAGGTTTTATTCGCCCAAGTACGTCACCTTGGGGAGCTCTGGTATTATTTGTTAAAAAGAAGGATGGATCATTTAGAATGTGTATCGACTATCGTGGATTAAACAAACTTACCATAAAAAATCGATACCCATTACCTAGGATAGATGATCTATTTAATCAACTTCAGGGTTCGAGTATATATTCGAAGATCGACTTACGATCAGGTTATCATCAACTGAGAGTAAGGGAAGAGGATATCCCTAAGACTGCTTTCAGAACAAGGTGTGGACACTATGAGTTTCAAGTGATGCCATTTGGTTTGACAAACGCACCAGCGGTTTTCATGGATCTCATGAACCGGGTTTGTAAACCATACTTGGATAAATTTGTTATAATGTTCATAGATGATATCCTTATCTATTCTCGTAACGAGGAAGAGCACGCTAAACACTTGAGAATAATCCTAGAACTACTTAAGACAGAGAAACTTTATGCAAAGTTCTCTAAGTGTGAATTCTGGATAAGTGTTATGCAATTTCTCGGACACTTGATAGATAAACAAGGACTTCATGTCGATCCTATGAAAATCAAAGCCGTTAAAGATTGGTCGTGTCCCACTAATCCTACCGAGATACGACAATTTTTAGGATTAACAGGCTACTATCGAAGGTTTATTGAGGGATTTTCAAAAATAGCAAAACCTTTGACAGAGCTAACCCAGAAAAACAGGAAGTTTGACTGGGGAAAAGATCAAGAGATAGATTTCCAACTTTTGAAGAGAAAGTTGTGTGAAGCTCCGATATTAGCATTACCAGAGGGAAACGATGACTTTGTCGTTTACTGTGATGCTTCACGTAGAGGTCTTGGAGCTGTGTTGATGCAAAGAGGTAAGGTAATCGCTTATGCATCACGACAACTCAAGACACATGTGGAAAATTATACTACCCACGATCTAGAATTAGGATCAGTAGTGTTTGCTCTAAGAATATGGAGACATTATCTGTATGGCACTAAGTGTACGGTTTTCACCGATCACAAAAGCCTACAGCATATTCTTAATCAGAAAGAGTTAAACATGAGACGAAGATGTTGGGTAGAACTGCTCGCTGATTACGATTATGAGATTCGTTACCATCCTGGCAAAGCTAACGTAGTAGCAGATGCTTTGAGCCGAAAGGAACGAATCAAACCACTAAGAGTTAGGTCGTTAGTTATGACTCTTCATTCGAATTTACCTTCTTAAATACTCAAAGCCCAAAATGAAGCCCTAGAAAGGGGAGATCGTAAACTTGAGAATTTACGAGGGATGGATAAGGCTTTTGAGATACGTTCAGACGGAACTCGTTGTATTAAGGGTCGGAGATGGTTACCACATCATGGTAACTTAAGAAATTTGATAATGCACGAGTCTCATAAAACTAAGTACTCCATCCATCCAGGTTTCGACAAGATGTATCAGGATCTGAAGAAACACTATTGGTGGCCTGACATGAAAGCATCCATTGCTAGATATGTAGGCAAGTGTTTAACATGTTCTAGGGTAAAGGCTGAATGTCAAAAGCCATCCGGCTTATTGGTACAGCCTGAGATTCCCATTTGAAAGTGGGAAAGAATTACAATGGATTTTATCACGAAACTACCTAGAACATCTAACGGGCATGATACTATTTGGGTAATAGTTGATCGCCTTACGAAATCAGCTCATTTCATTCCTATACGAGAAACGGATGATATGGAAACCCTTGCTAGGTTTTACCTCAAGGAAATAGTTTCCCGACATGGAGTGCCATTATCAATCATATCGGATCGTGACTCTCATTTCACGTCCAGATTTTGACAATCTATACAACGTGCCTTAGGTACTCAGATAGACATGAGTACGGCATATCATCCTCAAACCGACGGTCAAAGTGAAAGAACTATCCAAACTCTTGAGGATATGCTTCAAGCATGTGTGATAGATTTTGGAAAAGGATGGGAGAAACACTTACCGTTGATGGAATTCTCGTATAATAATAGTTATCATACTAGTATTAAGGCGGCACCATTTGAAGCACTTTATGGACGAAAGTGCAGATCCCCTGTCTACTGGGCCGAAGTTAGAGAAGTCCAACTTACGGGGCCAGAGATAATCCATGAGACAAACGAGAAAAAAGTTCAAATACGGCAATGCTTACAGGCTGCTAGAGATCTGCAAAAGAGTTATGCCGATAATAGACGTAAGCCTTTAGAATTCCAAGTCGGAGAAAGGGTTATGTTGAAAGTTTCACCTAGGAAAGGTGTCGTTCGTTTCGGAAAGAAAGGAAAGCTTAATCCGAGATACATTGGACCATTTAAGATTATTGAGAGAATTGGTCCAGTGGCATACCGACTTGAATTACCGGAAGAACTAGGAAATATACACGACACATTTCATGTCTCTAACCTTAAGAAGTGTCTATCGGATGAATCACTCATCATTCCTATGAAATAGCTTAAGTTGGATGATAAGCTCAATTTCATAGAGGAACCAGTCGAAATCATGGACCGATAGGTCAAAAATCTAAAACATCACCGGATTCCTATCGTCAAGGTACGCTGGGACTCTGAGAGAGGACCAGAGTATACTTGGGAACGAGAGGATCAAATCCGTGCTAAATATCCCCATCTATTCTCACCTATGTTTACTTAATGTAGACATCCTGGTATGTCAAGTCAAGGTCACAAACACATTTTCACTAAGTAAACTATCACTCTAGTACACTATAATTGCCAGAAAACCCTAATTGCACCTATGTGTTTACGGTTAACTTTAAAACCCTAATTGCCTATCCATACATGCTTTAAAGTTTTCAATGCTTAGATATGACTTACATTAGTAACCTTAGGATATATTAGACTCTCTATATCATAGTACATCTCCCTAGAACTTAGGTACAAGCCTCATAAGCACAAAACCCTAACTAGGTCATAACTTCCCTGAACTAGGTCTAAACTTTCCCAAATCTTTACCATAAGCTACCACCACTTAGTATAAGCCTCCTAGGACTTAGTATTAGTCACTAAACACTCATAGGACCCTAAACTAGGCACCAAAACCTAGGCAAAACCCTAAATTCTCTTTAAGCAAAACTAGGTTAAAACAAACCCTAAAACCAAAAGCAAGCTACCTTAGCACCTCAAAACTAGTAACCAAACACCCTAGCACTTCCCTAGAACCAAGCTAACACCCTAGCACCTCCCTAGTAAGCTGGTGCATCACCATCTTCACTAAACCGCCTCTAAAGCGCCTCTACACCACCCTTCCTCACCACAACCGTCCTACCCCGCCCCCTAGCTAGTAGTAGCTTGCCATAGTCACCTCCTAGGTCTCCTTAGTCACCGTATAGCCTTGCCTAGTTATCTCCCCCCTCCTCGCCACCTCATGCTCTCATTTCTTGCTCGCTAAACAAACGTACCCTATAAAGAGCGAGCCACAACCTTCCATTTCTCTTCACCCCTCCCTCTCTTCTTTACCTCACATATTCTGTAAGTCCTAAGTCCCTAAGACCCTAAGACATCGAGTAGTAAGCCCTTGATCCCTATCGAGTTGAGTTTTGAGCCGAGAAACCCTAGTTTGTCTCGTTAAGTCTTTAAGCCTTACCTTTGCATATACTAGCTATAGAACTAACTTAGAACACTTAGGAGAGACCTTAGATACCTTAGAACCCTTAGCTAGGACCTAGAACCCATCGTTTGTATGCTTTCATTTTTGAAACCCCAGTTTGATCGAATTGCATAGTTATGTGGTTATATGCATGTTCTTGAGCTATAATCTGATTTACATGACTTATTTGAGTTAATATAAGTTAAACATAAGCTAGGAACTTAATTGTTTTATAAAAATATAGTTTACTTAAATTTAGGACTAGTTTTGCAAAAGTTTACATGCATAGGGGTATATACTGTAAATTCCTGAAACTATAAAGTCTAGGGACTGTTTTTGACATTCCTTAGAAGTTATAAGTGTAAGGACCCTTTTTGCAAAGTTTAGAAACCTTAGGATGAAAAGTAAAACAAGTTATATAGTTAAAAGGACCAATTTTGCAAATATAGTTAACTTAAGGGTATAATAGGTAAATATTGAAAGTTATTAAAATCTGATGTGTTAAAATAAATATATATATTTATAAATCCAAAGTATTGCTCAACGAATAAGAAAAACCCGGGTCGTGTCCGTGTGAAGGTGAATGGAATCGTGGTCAACGATTCGCGAAATCGTGTTTGTGAAAAAGTGAAAAATGAAAGTTTTTGAGTTTTAAGACTAATTATATGAAAATACAATCAAAAACAAGTAATCATGTAAAACGTACAAGCGTGTAAAACACAAACGTCAAAAACGTAAACGAAAACTAAAAATAACGTCTATGTTACAAATTAAAACGTAAAATTTAAGCTAGACTAAACCTACGGGCTCAAATAAAATTTTTAAAACTTTAAAATGATAAAGGAAAATTTTAAGAAAAAGAAAAATATTATTTTGACTTTTTATTTATTTAATATGAATTAAAAACTATTTTTGTATTTTTATTTAATAAAAGAAAATCAAACTAATTATAAAATGAAAAATTTATTCTACAAATTTATTTTCTAAAAAATCTTAATAAACTGAAAATGAAATTTAAAAATAAAATCAGAAACTATTTTTGTCTTTTGTGATTTATTTTGCAATTAAAAATGATTTAAAATTATAAAAATTATTTTAAAATGAAAAGAAATAGTAAATGGTTAAAATAAAATCTGAAATAATTCTGGAAAATGTAAAATATTATTTGAAATCTAAGAAAAATAAAAAAAAATGGAAAAATAAGCTGAAAAGTGCTTTTTAGCTTAAAAACTGCTTATTACAAGTGCTTATTTATAAGCACTTGCAACAAAAACTTTATGAAACTGAAACCACAGAACTAATATACTCAAAATAGCTCAAATACATTCAGATCAAAACATGTATAACACAGAAACACTAATAATAAAGGATAAGCAGATTAGTATAAGCCAAAGGAATAAGCNAATAATTCTGGAAAATGTAAAATATTATTTGAAATCTAAGAAAAATAAAAAAAAATGGAAAAATAAGCTGAAAAGTGCTTTTTAGCTTAAAAACTGCTTATTACAAGTGCTTATTTATAAGCACTTGCAACAAAAACTTTATGAAACTGAAACCACAGAACTAATATACTCAAAATAGCTCAAATACATTCAGATCAAAACATGTATAACACAGAAACACTAATAATAAAGGATAAGCAGATTAGTATAAGCCAAAGGAATAAGCAGATGGGCACATTATTAAACCAGAAGCTTAGAAAAAGAGAATTTCACTTCAACAAACTCAAATATGCTCAGATATGACAAATAAGCTAAGAATTCAACCAAACAAGCACAAATGCAAATCTAATATGAGATCAGTTACAATGGCCTTACTTCCTAAGTAGCAGAGACAAATAAGCACATCAAATAAGCTCTAAACTAGAATTTATGGGGGCAAAGGTAATCTAGTACTACTGGCTTCTAGAAAAACACAAAAGCCCTAAGTATAAACACCAATTGCTACTCTAATTATGGCCTAGAAAAGAAGCTCAGAACTGGTTCATATGCAAATGTGTGCAGATAGTTGACTTATGAATTTCACTATAACATTGACTAAAACCAATTTTAATCCCCTGAATCTATTATTAGGTGTGTAATGAGCAGGATTAAGTATAAAATTCAACACCACAAACACAAATATCATCAAATGATTAAGGACACATGAGTAGATAACAAAGTATGCATGTAGAAAAGAGATTCTAAGCTAACGTTGACTAATGCTTATAATCCTACTGATATAATGCTAATACTAGTCTATTCTATCCTTAAGTGAACTGTTTAGGCAGTGAACATAACAAATGAACATCAGCAATCAACAAATTCACTCTAATCCAAACACTCCTATACTAACAGTTTGTACTATCATTAACACAGTTAAACCTCTAAACTTCTAACCAATGATCAAACTGAGTAAGGAATCAATATTAAGAATCAATTCAACAGTAAAATGCAGCATTTAACAACAATATCTCATAAACTCAGATCCAACAAATACAAGCAGTTAAACTAACTATTCATGAAATTAAACTAAACAATCTATGGAACAACTATCAATGCTCAATTAAACTATGTATTAGCAAACAGAATCAAGATCAATCAACAATCTAACAAGCAATACAGATCTAAACTAAGTGACTATGAAATTCAATATTAAACTGAGATTGAATAGAGATCTTACAGAATCAAACCCTTACTGACAAAGGGAAAATAACCAAAACAAGGCCTATCTTTTAGATAGGCTCACAATAACCCCAAACCACTTCTGCAACCATATTCACTTCTGAATTACCCCATATTCTGTATAAATCATCTCTGTTGAACTTTTTACCATGAAAACCTTCAACGCACAACTTCTTCAAACTAACTAGTAGCTAATCAAAAATAAGGTGAGCTTTTAACACTAGAATAAGCTTGTTTACAGGCTTATTTGAATAAATGAAAACATTTTTTTTATTTTTTATTTATTTATTCTGTGTATTTTTATAGATTTTTATGTTTTTATGAAGTAGAACATGAAAATAGCTTGTAAATGTTTTAAAGCTTATATAAGCTTCTGAGAAGCTTATATGAAATGTAAATCAGCTTATGAGATTATCAAAGAACTAAATGAAGCATTAAGGAGTTTAACAAAACAGATTTAAGATGAAAATACACTAAACATTTATTGATTTGAACTGAGGTTACAATATGAGAACTGGATTTACAGAAAATTTTAAGTTAACATAATTCCTAACAGTATTTGAGCAGCATAACAGTACATCTAAATCTACATACATAATGAGTAAAAAATGACTAGTATTTATACAGAAGTGAGAGTGAGGGGGTGAGGAGTTTCAGAAGGTCCTGGAAGGTCTGATATCATCCGTTAGATCAATTGTGCTTCTTTGAAACGTTCACAATCCTTGGATCAATCCTGATGATGTGTTACTACCAATAGGAGCTCTCTAAATTGACAGGTTGGCGATCCTTGGGTGTACCTTCTCTGTCCTTGTCAGCTATGTGTCAGAAACTTCGAGATATAGAATCCAATGCTACTGATGAAGTGGTGCATCCAATTACCAGCTGCCAGGTGTCCACATGAACCAATCATTAGTTATGACACGTTTGATGCACGTAAGGTTGCTTCTAGAAACACTGATGATAGGTAATTGATGATCAATTGGGGTGAATAAGGGTAATTTTTTGTATAGGGAAATTAGGGTTCATAGTAGATTGGGGGTTCTGGGTTCAGGGTAAAAAAGGGGGCGGGAAAAATGATTTTGGTTATTTTTTATTAACCGGTGACTTTTTGACCATGGAAGTGGGCCGGGTGTGGGTTTTGTGGAATGGGCTTGGGATTGTTTTTGGGTTTAGTTAAATAAATGAATCCGGTTTGGTTAAGTGTTATAGATTTAGGCTTTTATTAGTATAAGGACCAATTGTGTAAATTCCCAATCTTCAAGGATCAAATCTGTCATTCTGAAAAATATCATCCAAGGATCTCTTTTGCCAAACTTTGAATGTTCAAGGACTTGTTTTGACATCTTGAGCTCAAATGTTGATCCAACTCTGAAAAACACTTCCAGGCCTCGGCTTTTGTACACTCTTCCATTTCTCGTGCTCGTTTTTGCGTATTTAGCTTGATTTTGTCCTTTTACACAATATCCATACATGCACATTCAAAAATGCAAAAACACACTGTATTCGGCTTTTAAGGTCGGTTTTTGGTCGTTTTGGTACGTCATTTAGGTAAAAAGGTATGTGTAAAATGACACATACCATAATCTAAGGACTATTTTTGTCATTTCTCTAAAATGGTTAAGTTTAGGGACTATTTGTGCAAGAGTTATATAGTTATATGCTTAAATGTTATAAGTTTATAAGTTCAGGGTAGAAAATGTAAATATATAAACTTAAAAGGATAAAAATGGACTATTTTCATATAAGTGTCAAAAACCTATTTTTCTAGTTAAAACATGACACAATACTAGGGAGCTTCATGTGANTGGTCGTTTTGGTACGTCATTTAGGTAAAAAGGTATGTGTAAAATGACACATACCATAATCTAAGGACTATTTTTGTCATTTCTCTAAAATGGTTAAGTTTAGGGACTATTTGTGCAAGAGTTATATAGTTATATGCTTAAATGTTATAAGTTTATAAGTTCAGGGTAGAAAATGTAAATATATAAACTTAAAAGGATAAAAATGGACTATTTTCATATAAGTGTCAAAAACCTATTTTTCTAGTTAAAACATGACACAATACTAGGGAGCTTCATGTGAGGGGTATCATGTGGATATTTCGTCTTGACGAGTTTGCTGGGTTTACGATTTAAAGTGCCCTGGCTCCTCAAACAATTATATGCATGACCTCTGAATTATGATGGCCCGAACGGTGTCATGTTAGAACTAAAAACTAATAACAACATAACTCAATACTAGGGAACTTCGTGTGAGGAGTTATATACTTCTGAACTATGATGGCTCGAACGGTATTATGTTGGCAGCATAATACAATAGTAGGGAGCTTCATATGAGGAGTTATATTTCTGGATTACAATGGCCCGAACGGTGTTATATTATATATAGAAATCCTAAGAGTGATTAGTTAAGAAAACCTAGACTAAGACTTGACATACACACACCTACACTACCGTCAGGATACGTGAGTAAGCTATCTAAACCCCTACCCTACTTACCTAAGATCCAGGTGAGTTTCGTAGCCTCACACTTTTTAAATATTTTACAAACCCTGTGAGGAGGATACTTGCTTTAAACCGAATACAAGTCTTTTCTATCGTTATTGCACAAGTGATACTATCTGCCACCATTACATAACTAAAATTCATGAGCCATAATCACTTGTGGGTTTTACACAAGTGAACGCGAGTATAGTTGATAGATCTATTGGAGTTTGACACCTCCCGTTGGTTTACCTCAGCTGGGTAACCAATAAGTACTATACTTGAAACCACTAAGGATTAACTTTGGCAAGTTATCCTTCTTGTCCCCTCATGGTTGCATCTGCAGCCCCTATGACCCGGACTGTTAACGTGCGGTTTCATGAGCCTCAATGCAATAATACTTCCTAAAAACCTTTTCTCCTCAGGTTTAAGTTGAACCCTGTGGAACTTGTATTCACTCTTTACTCACTAAAACCTATGACTCTTACTCAACCTAGTGTTGACTTTTATGCATGTATCCTAGGTATATGGGCACATTAGGAACCCTGGCACGGTGTGACGCTGGACATGAGGACATCTATAATAGTTATCATTCATCAGTTTTTCCGTAACGTGGAGTCTTTGGGACCTCACTTTTGGTAAAAGTATATCTTTTACTATAAAAACTCTGATGAAATGAATGATAACACCTTTTTCAAAAACGTCTTTTTTGAGTCTTTTTCAATTATCTTATCTTGTTTCCATGAAGTACTACCCCAACTCTAAATCCGCTGCGATCTATGAAAAATGGGGGTGTTACAGCTTCTCCGTCGGATAAGGAGCTTGTTGACATAGTGTTTACGAACTCTCGAGTTGGGTACTCGGTGAGTGGAGTAGGGAAAGGAAGTGTCCTTGCAGCCGAACCATTATAAATACTTGTGTCACGGTTCTATCTTTTCTTTACTTTACTTTGCATATCATATTTGTTTTATTATTTATATTCTTGCATTATCAATACCTCACTATCCAAAAGATTTCACATATACTTGATCTAAATATTTTGAAACTAAATTTTAATCGGTAAAGCTATTCAACCCATTTCTAGTTTTCCACGTCATGGTTTAAGGTCCATGCCAAACATAACATCTCAGGCTGGAAAGATCTGAAAGATAAGTTCCTCTCCAACTTCCAGCCAATGCGGAATTACACAGGGAACTTCATCGGCTAACAACTGTTAAGATAAGTCCCAAACGAGTCCTTCAAAGACTTCACTGGAAGGTTCAACACCGAAACAATGAAGATTATACGCCTCAGTGATCAACAACTAATTGGAGCTTTCATTCAGGGCATGGTCAAGGGTCAATTCTCAGAAGAACTGGCCATAGGCCACCAAAAACCTGGAAAGAATGTTTGGAACTCGCAAGAAAATTCATCAAGGGGAAGAAGCTGAATGTCAAGTGGTGAAATAGAGATTGGAATGATACACCCAGGGGCGACGTCATGACAACGAAAAAAAACACCAAGACAACATGTCAAGGCCGAAGTACGGACACCCTGGAAGAGACAGACATAAAACTGACACTACGAATGATGAACGCATTAAGGCTCATAACAACCTCATCAAAACCCTGTCAAAAACACCAGCTGATATTCTCATTTCAGAAGTTTCAGACACTTGGAACAGACTACCCCATTTCTAGCCAGTAGCAAAAAAGATGAAAGACAGTTTTGTAAGTTTCATAATGACCACGCTCATGATACCAACGCATACTAACCTCAATATATTAAATTTAGTCATTGATACTTTCACTTAATGCATAAAACTCAAAAAGTATATAGATATATAGATACAAGTAAAGACACCTTGATTTTGTTAACGTTACAAACTTTTTTATGCTCAATACAGTAAAACCTCTATAAATTAATAGAGTTGGGACCGGGATATTTTATTAATTTAGCGAGATATTATTATATCGATAAATTAATAATTTATTAATTTAAAGAGGTTTTACATATGACATTTAAATTTTCAAGTGTAATAGACTAGATACAATGTATACTCGTTAAAGATGAAAAATAAATTTGAAAAACAAGTTCCAATTAAAACTTTATGAATTCATATTCACACTTTATAAAAATAAAATTAACACTTTTTGTTGCAATACGAGAAGACAACACACCAACACTTTAGTGCAATAAGGAGATTTTGAGATAAACTCAATATAGATTTGAAGTTCAACAAAAAATAACAAGTGATAATGAATTCATTTGTTATCAAAAAATCTTAGGATTTTGAAGTGTATCTCTCACACACATGTATATATAAATATATATGAAATTTTTAGTAATTATTAATTTATAGTTTCATCGGGATTAATATATATACACTGGGGTTTCAAAAAATTATTATCTTATTATTTTATCGATTGGGGTCTAAATTTGTACTGGTCCCAAGTTGAGACCGGACAAATTATTAATTTTATCAAGGTTATTAATTTATCAAGTATTATTTTATAGAGGTTTTACTGTAAATTGTTGGTATGTTATTTCTAATATGAAAATGATTATCTAGAGTGATCAATTCGTATGGAGATGATGGAAGTACATTTAATATGTTATGACGTAGAGTATTGATTGAGATGCCTAACTGTTATGTTTAATTTATATGCCTAAATCTATATGTCACAGTCTGTTGGTGACAGCAGAGGATCCAACTTATTTACAAATCCAATAATTTATTGCCACGTCTAATTTGCCACATAACTAGTCACATTTTTAGGCCTCTAAATCATTTTCTTTATTAAAATTGGAGTTTGGGGGTGATGATAATCTTGGATATCTTCTCCAATCATGTATGTTCACTTTTCGAATAAAGTATTTCGACCTTTTCGACCTATGTGTCTTTGTCGTGGTGAAAAAATATCAACTCAAATGAGTTTGCACTTCACACTTCACACTTCACACTTCACACTTCTCTCACTCACGTAACATGAAATCTCATTGATTTCTAGTAAATCACAATTACATAAAGTAGTTGACACTAATACCGACATGAATTTATTTGGATATCAATTTACCAACTACCGACGTCCCATTATTATTTTGATAAATTATCACCAATCATTATCCTCTTTTTTAAATTCTTTGAAGTTGATGCATTGCTCGTGCATGCGATAGTATAGTACTCGCTCCGCCCCAAAAAATTTTTCCCCCGACATAAATCACACAATTTAACAAAATATAATAATTATTGCTTTCTCTTTTTTACTTTTTGTAAAATGACAATTTACCCTAAACTAACTAACTATTTCTTTCTTAAAGTTGGTAAATATAATTGTTAATTTCAAGCAAGGGTAATGCGGTCTAGATCAAATATCTTAGTCTATTTTTAGTAGTTGACAATAAATTTGGGAAATCCCGAAAAGGAAAGGTGGACAATAATTTGGGGAGGGAGGGAGTATTATTTCATGTATTCTTCATTCGGATTAAAATCCTCTCAAGTTCACTTTAAACATGATATTCAAAATAACATGATGTATCATGTTCAAATTGAACTTTAGAGAATCTTGATCTCACTCTTCAAAATTTGTATAATTCTAACCTGGTATTATGTAACTTAGAGAATTTAGCAAGTATTGTTGACGTTTGATGTTGTATGCTTTTGTGGAAATGGCTTGTTCAACATGCATTGGTAAACTATGAACAAATGGAATCTCAAAACCAATTTAACCAAGTTAAATTGGAATCATATCTAAAGGTTGTTTGATTTCAACTATTTGAACATGCTTAAGCCAATCCATCCAACTTAGCTATCTTAAAATAAAAACCATGAGTCATCAATCATGCTACAAGTGTCTCCATTTGTAGCAGAACATTTATTGAAGAATAAATGATCGTAGATATACCTTATATCATATAATTATCTGTAATTTGTTAAGTATTCTATCTACCAAATCAAACAAATCAACAAGATTAATAAAGAAATGTTAGCTCGTTCCGTCTAACCAAACCACCCTTCATCTGTCTTTATATGCAACAATTGTGAGATAAACAAATTAAAAACGTGTCTTCAATGAGCAAAAGTGTACATTAATACACCCTGCCACATTAGCAAATGTTTGTTGTTGATTAGAGTACCTTTTCGGCTTTTCCATTAATAGAACAACTGAGTCACAAAACTAACACAAGCTAGCAACGTGAAAATAAAATGTGTTACAATAAAACATTCATAACATTGTGTTGCAATTTGATATTCTAAAGTAAATATATATTGTTGATACGTTATCCTCACATGTTATTAAACCTTTTGTAAACTATCACCATGAATTAATATACGATGTTAAGATTGCGAAAAAAAAGTAAAATATTTTATAAAATAGTTAACATTGTCAATCAACGATCAAAAATATTTTCACAAACAAAAAATTCAAGTTCATGCGCAAGCATGGCACAACTTGATTTCACAAACTAGTTATTTATTATTGTTGTTTGAAAGACTCGTGTTTGAACATTTTCGTCATCATCTTATTATCATCATAATTATAAATGAAAAGAAGCAAAAAAAAAAAAAAAAAAAAAAAAAAAAAAAAAAAAAAACCCACCGGAGGTGCTATTTGTTTATTAAGAGGCTGAATCTGAATGGCACATCTAATCTGATTTTCATCTTAATCTGAATAAGTGGTTGAGAAATCTGAATCTGACTCAAATAAAACTGTTTGTTTTTCTAAAAATATCTGGATGTGATAAACTGTTACTTTTTTACAATTTAAATAAAACCATTGCATTCGCACAATTTATTAAATATAAGAAACCAAATTTTATAATATAATCAATTTAAAGATAAAAGTATTTTAACAAAACATGCAATTTTATGTTTATTTGACAAAAATAAACGTGTCAGAGTTTAAATTGAACTTTTTAAAATGATTAACTATATAGATCACGTTAGAGTTGAGATATATGAGTCCGAGACCGAACCGTTCAACTTGAAAAAAAAAATGAATTGTCACATATCTCTTATACATTCTTTATCTAACAAAACATATGCAGTGATTCTATTTAATACTTTTAATTCGAAAAATAAAGGTGTTAAGACACCCCTCCACATCTAGTTCAATAAGAGGTTTATGCCTCTTAATGGTTGGAAAAAAAACAAACGCTCTTAACAAAGATTGCCTCTTAACACCTCTGAATAACAAGAAAAAAAAATAAACAATCTTAATGACCTAAATGTTTGACCGCGTCTGAATGAATCAGATTAAGATGTTGTTAAGAGGTATTTTTAAAAAAGGAAACACCACCTTAAGAGGTAGTAAGCCATCTCCTCCACATCTTGTAAGGTAAGAGGTGTTGACCGCCAGTGGACGAGAAAAAAAGGCGCTTAACGACCCAAGTATTTGTCCGCTTCTGAATAAGTCAGATAACAAGGCAAAGAGGTATTAAAAAAAAAAAAAAAAAAAAAAAAAAAAAAAAAAAAAAAAAAAAA
>LBNU01011089.1:47358-81838 GCA_014162995.1 Artemisia annua
CGGAGTACTGTTTATCGATCACTATTCACGGCTACTGTTCACGAGTTACTGTTCATCAGAAATTTTTTTTCTCTTCTTCGAGATACTGTTCATGGCATCGGGAAGCACTATCTAAGCTCTTACAAATGGGTACCGTGGCCGAATATCAGATTGAGTTTGAGGTACTTATAAATCGAGTAACGGGGATCTCTGAAAACTTACTGAAATCGTTTTATATCTCTGGACTTAAACCAGCTCTACAATGCGCACTCTTAAGGTCAAACCCCACAACTTTAGGCGAAGCTTTTTCATTAGCTCGTGCAACGGAAGCACGCTTCACGGACCTACAACTTCGGGAACTGTTGAAGTTAAATCCTACAAATTTGGGAGAAACGTTACCCTTCCGCATAACAGAAGCACGTTTTGAGGATCAACGGTCGTCTTCTTTCAGCAACAAAGTGAGTAGTAGCAACAATGGATCGCAAAACCAGAAACCTACAACCGTCGTTAAACTACCTTTGTTGACAACGTCACATAAAACTACTGTTGAACCACCTCCACTGGAAACCATTAAGAGAAAGAAAAGAGATGAGGTGCCTCTCGTGTGGATGAAATCAAAGTTTAAGATAAACAAATCTCAAGTTTTTCTCTCTATTTTCTTAAGGAGCTCGCACACACTAAAAGTGGTTAGAACGGGTCGTATCAATAGTTTTATAAAACAAAAAAGTTTATAAATTAATGTTAAAACACAATTATAAACTTTTTTAAAAAGTTTACCACGGTGGATGCCTTAGGTTCAAAGACGAGTTTGACGCAAAGTATTTAACATAGCTTTTAAAATCGTCAATCAGAAAACAAATTTCATAGTTAAGTTCGTCGCTATGCATAAGTCAAAAGATGCACATGCGCGGTATCCACAACCAGTGGCCACAAATCAATCGTTGATAAAAGGAGTCGGTCACCCACACATTGCTAGCAGCGTTACATTTAGAAAAATGGCTAGCAATATCTTTTCAAACCACCTAAATAATAAAATCACTAAATAAATAAAATGCTTTATACAACACACCACCACATCACACATTCTTGTTTCTTCACAAACCCAATCAAACCCCTTCTTCATAAATCATCTTCTTCATCACATCATCAATCCAAACTCAAAACCCTCAAAGCCCATTACACCAAATACATCTTTTACACCATTGACAACAATCACCAACACCACCAAAATAACCTTAAAAAGCATAACTTTGATAATGACGATGATTACGATGTCGAGCAATTTTACAAATCTACACCTATTTATCTAAACGACCCACTTTTCAAAAACGAAGTTAAAAAAGATTTAGACAAGAAAGAAAACATGTGGTGGGCAGATATTAAAGCGGCCATAGGACAAAGGATTAATGTAGAAGGTTTAATGTTTTCGGTTTCGGTTATTACTAAGAATAGGAATTGGGTTATGCCACATTTGTCTGTTAAGGATATTAGGTATATAGATTGGGCTGCTTTGAAGAGTAAAGGGTATGAAGGTGTAGTTTTTGATAAGGATAATACACTTACTGTTCCGTATTCGTTGTCGTTGTGGGGTCCGATTTCGGAGAGTGTGGAGAGCTGTAAGGCGGTTTTCGGGAGTAATGTGGCGGTTTTTAGTAACTCTGCTGGTAATTTTGGTTTTTTGAGGTTTTGGGTGTTTTTTTGTTGTTGTTTTTGTGTGTTTGTGATTGTTGGAATTTGGTTGTGATTAGGGCTTGAAGAGTATGATCCTGATGGAAGGAAAGCTCGGGCGCTTGAGTTTGTTATCGGGATTCGAGTGATTAGACATAGTAAGTTGTTAAGTTGATTTATTTTGCTTATGTTGATTTAGTTTTTAAATATTTGCTTGCTTTTTATGTTGGTTGTCATTATTTGATGTAGATTAAATGTATATAGCCTTTTGTCACGCCTGCGAATCAAAAAATGGCATGGAATTGTGATGTTTAAAACTAGGTAGGAAACATGTCTGATAGTTAATATGATCCAAAACATAACTAATTGATAGGTGTTTAGCAGCATTCTATATGAGATATTTGTGAACTCTTGCCGATAAAACATGAGGGCGGTGATACCTTGTATACTTGTATGTAATTATGTGGCGCTTGACATGAAGGTAATTGGCTGTTTGAAATCTCTTACGAATAGGAAATGGTGACGGGAACAATGTTACGGCAGCTTGATAGGATGTAGCAAAACTAAGCGGTGAAGCTTNTTGTTTTTGTGTGTTTGTGATTGTTGGAATTTGGTTGTGATTAGGGCTTGAAGAGTATGATCCTGATGGAAGGAAAGCTCGGGCGCTTGAGTTTGTTATCGGGATTCGAGTGATTAGACATAGTAAGTTGTTAAGTTGATTTATTTTGCTTATGTTGATTTAGTTTTTAAATATTTGCTTGCTTTTTATGTTGGTTGTCATTATTTGATGTAGATTAAATGTATATAGCCTTTTGTCACGCCTGCGAATCAAAAAATGGCATGGAATTGTGATGTTTAAAACTAGGTAGGAAACATGTCTGATAGTTAATATGATCCAAAACATAACTAATTGATAGGTGTTTAGCAGCATTCTATATGAGATATTTGTGAACTCTTGCCGATAAAACATGAGGGCGGTGATACCTTGTATACTTGTATGTAATTATGTGGCGCTTGACATGAAGGTAATTGGCTGTTTGAAATCTCTTACGAATAGGAAATGGTGACGGGAACAATGTTACGGCAGCTTGATAGGATGTAGCAAAACTAAGCGGTGAAGCTTGTAAACCACGGATCGTTGTCCCAACGAGCGTTGAAATTGATCTAGTCACTCAAGTCGTGAGTTATGTGAGATGAATGGGTTGAAAAGAGTTGAATTTGTTTTAATTATACTACGAAAGTTTTGCATAAAATTTAAATTAGATTAAGAACAATAAGAAAGGGAATAAAATTAAGCATGAAAGAAAACATGAGACTAAGTGAAGCGAAAAAGAAATAAAAGTTTAAACTAAGAAAGGAATAAAGAAAATGTTTTTGTTGTTTTGTATTTAACGAAAGAAAATTAAACTAAGTTAAAAAGTTCAAAAGAAAATTCGACAGAGTGACGGTAAGAAATGGATAAAAGAAAACTCCACTCGATAAACGATGGAGTGCAAATAAGCCTAGCTCGGCTCAATAAACAAGATACGACAACAAAAGACTAAGACTCGAAAACTAAAAGAAATAAAAAATTCTAAACTCGCTATGACAAAATTAATAATGAAACTCGCTAAGGACCAAACTCGCTGCCTATTAAAAACAAATACCCAAACTCGCTATCACATTAAAACCATACTCGCTAAGTTAAATGAAGGACCAAACTCGCTATGCTATACTCAAAAACATACTCGCTACTTATATGAAAACCTTACTCGCTAGACACTAAAGGAAAAACATACTCGCTACACTAATTGTGCACCCAAACTCGCTAAGCCTAAATGGGGCACCAAACTCGCTAAGTATCTAAAGGAAGACAAACTCGCTAGGTCTAAAAGAAAACCAAACTCGCTATCTAGCCAAGACCATACTCGCTAGATCAAAAGAAAAATAGCATACTCGCTATGAAATGTGAACCATACTCGCTACTAAACCCTAAAAGACTCATACTCGCTATAAAACCCTAAAGACCTACTGGATTAAATTTTTTACGTAAACTTTATATAAAAACTTAATAAAAACTCATTTAAACTCAATATTAAGCAAGACCAATACTCAAAATAAGCTATAGAAGACACAACTAATCAAAATAAGCAAAACATATTCCTAGGGCTTGTAAATGAAAAGCTAGTTTAGACTCAAAATAAAGATTAAAAAGCTAAAGATAACAACTTTAAAACTTGTAAATAAGCTAAAACAAATCAAAACAAAAGCTCTCACAAGCTAGCAAAACCCAAATAAGCTCAAGTCATAATCATAAGGCACGAAAATTTCTTTTCATGCAAAGGTGGTGCAAGACTTTTATGAGCTTATATTGAATCAAGATAGAAGTAAGAAGCTTGAATAAGATGAAAAGAAGGTGCAAATAAGCAAGTAAATAAGCAAAGTAAAAGACTTGGACATGAAAATGAAAAGCTTGTATTAAAAACCTTACACTACAACATGGAAATAAACTAGGATTATGAAAACTAAAAACTACAAAAAACTAACCACCTCAAAAATGAGGTTAAGGGTGGTATTTAAGGACTCCATGGGTGGATTCCTTTTACATCAAGCCCCCCTTAAATTCTTATAAGTTTATGAAATGACACATAAACTTCTTTTACACTACTAAACGACTTTCAAAAAGTAAACTTAAGTCCTTGTAATCTTGAGGAAAGTGTTGACGAGTCTTCAATAAGTCTTCAATGATATAAAAGTGATCACTTGCTCGAATTTGGGAAGCTTATATAAGATAATCATCTTTATTCTTCGATTAAGTATTTCTTTCATATTCTCGAGCCTTTAAGCAATGAAAACTTCGTCACGGGCTTTTCTTGAGTGAATATCAACTTTGACTCGGCGTCTTGACTCTTTTCCACATCTCGTGCTCTTTTTGGGCTTTTAGGTCGCTTTTTGTGATGTTTTAGCAATATCCATACCTGCACAGTCATAAACACAAAAACACTATATCTTTGGCTTTGAACGTTAGTTTTTGGTCTAAAATAGTCTAATAATGGTGAATAACAGATATGTGAATAAGCACATATCAATAGCGCTTAAATTAGTTATATAGAACGGCCTGGTTTATGGTCATTAATGCTCTAGTAAGAGGATTTTCGTTTAGAATTCTAGACAAAGGCTCAAAGAAAAGCCTGTGATAACCCGACCACCTAAAAAGGTTGCATTGATGTGCTTTGCATGGTTGTAACTATCCTGACCTGGTGTAACTTTTACTGTGACATGCTGTTCCATCGATCCAACCTTAATGAACTTATAAGGATTTTGATATTGTATATCCGTATATATGTGATCTTCTGACAATTAGTTTTATAGAACCTGGAACACATCTCATCCGCTTTTTGACCCCATAGGAGGTAGTACCACATGTTTATGCTTAAAAGTTATTATTTGGGAGGGAAAGTTGGAGAAAGTTTGTAATTTTTTGAAGTACAGAAAAAATTGATTAGATTAGTAACATGTTTTTCAGAGTTTGGTATATGTTACAACAAACTTGGGCAAGACTGCGATTCCTTACCATGTAGCCTTTTTTAGATTTGAGGTAGCATCAGAACCTCTTAACACTTATCTGAATGTAGAGATTGACGAATTGGGTTAACTGCTGGTCTAAGCTACTGTATAAGGGGCAAGGATAATTCTTGTGTTGATTTAAGTTATTAGTAATTACTAATTAGGCCCTAGGCTGTATGGCTTATTCTTTACTCCATATCAGACTGTACCACTTGATACCTTGCTCTGAGTTCACTTTGTAATCAAAGTAAGCCTTTGCTTTGTGATGTACCGCATCGTAGATGAAATATTGGTAAGCTTGGAAGTGACCTTTGTAGCTCCTCATGGTTATTTTCCAGACCTTTTTTTTTGCTGATATTTTTGGGTATTTTTGTAAGTTTCAAATGCTCATTATGCAATTGAAAAATGATTAAAAAGTTTAACTTTTGGTTTCCAACATGCCAGTTCATAAAGTAAAAGTTTGAACATTGAGAATAACCAGTTCCACGGAACGTTTGAAACTTCGTTAGTTTTATTTGTCATCTCCCCTTTTGTGATTTAACGTTCAGGCCTGAGGTGAAATTCTGGTAGTCACTATGTAAAATTCGATAAAATCTAGGGGCAATATGTTCTTTATAACTGTGACCTGTTGTAGTTTTTTAATTGATTGGGAATGGTTTTTACTTGTAAGGCTTTAAATTGTTTCAGTTTTGTACTTGCAATAGTCAAATTTGCAATAGTCATGAAGGACTTGATCAGAGTCCTGACAAATGATGTTCCACTAAACATATAGCCGACGTAAGTGTGAATATAGGGTGTAATAGAATCTATATTATAGAGAGTCCAATCGTCACGGAAAGTGATTTCTAGAAGCCTGAAGCTAATATATAAATACAGAAAATTTTGGTTTAATTTGTGCTTTGGTCTGTTTACTACAGAGGTGAAGAAGCCAGCTGGTTCAGCAGAAGAAATTGAAAAACACTTTGGATGTGATTCATCCAAACTCATAATGGTACGATTTTTCCAAGAAAAATAACCAGTGCTATCAGGAAATTCCAATCTATCTATTAAACTTGAATAGAACATCAAAACAATACTTCTTGTTTCAGGTGGGTGACCGTCCCTTCACAGATATAGTCTATGGAAATAGAAATGGTTTTCTTACCATATTAACTGCGCCACTGAGCCTTTCAGGGGAGCCTTTCATTGTTAGGCAGGTTTGTTTTGCATATATATCATCTTTATAGAGTTCTAGCTTGATCCTTGAACCAAACTGTTATAAAAATTACTTTTTTATGTTAAAATTAAATACGAAGGAGATGGCTATATCATCTTAATTGAATCCTAGGGCTTACTTTTTTTTGTAATGTATCTGCTGGCATTATCCATGAATCTGTTAATGCTGTTTAAGCTTCTATTATTACTATTTTTTGTTACATATGCCGGCAAAGATAGTGACAGTGATTAGTTGGTAACACGTCAGCTGTAAATGCTTTGATTTTTTACCTAGTGACACCACATTTATGCTTGTTTGATACTTGGATCTATTGATGCACAAATTGTTGTGATTGTTACAGGTGCGGAAAATTGAACTGGCTCTTGTTAATAGTTGGTCGAAGAAGGGGTTAAAGCCAGCCAATCAGAGGCTTCTTCCAGACGCTTTAGATTGTGTGAAAGAGCTGCCACCTATGTAGGAATGTAGTAGTGATGAGGAATTAAAGGGCGAGCTGCTTCTGATTCTTTTTGTTACGAGTACATTATAGATTCATATATGAAACCATGTGTTGTGTGGGGTTTGTTAACTCTATGCATCGCCCCACAGTGTGCTTACTGGACTCATGGGTTCTAAAGAGTTGGAAAAAAATCAGTTTGGACCATAAAGCTGAAGAACCAAGTTAAACCAGTACCGGGCTATGTTAGGATTAGTTTCATTCTAGAGTTTTTACAAAGCTTGTATTTAGCTACAAATTTTTTAAATGATAGTTCTCTATTTGGTTTGGTTTAATGCCGGACTGAATCAACGATCAATAAAAAAACAGACATGGGAATAGAGTATTGACATCTTCTTGAACTTATATTTATGTAACTGTAATTTTGTATCTGGTTTGAGGTTACTTTTGTCGCCAAAGCGGCATCTGAATGTCAATTTAATATTTTTAAAAGCACATATGAGTTTTCATGATGATCCTTTGATCTTAGTTAACCGGATTAGAACAAAATTGACATATAAAGACAATCATGTCCAACTAGAGAACGTTAATGCCAATAGATTGGAAAGAAATTACATCAAGAACTGGCAGATCAGCGCTGATCTAGAGATAGAAAAGATATAAATGTTAATAAGTAATAATCTACACGACCCGGTGGTTACTCACTAGGGCTTGAGACAACAGAAGGCAACAATGTAGTCAAATCATTCTCATGTTCAACTACTGTTTTTATGCCAGACTGCATATGAGAAGTTGCAATCCAAGTTTGTATCAACGATCATAGCTCCCTTTAACATCTTGATCACAGATGACATGGAAAGCCTTTTTGTAATATCAAACACCATGAAGCTGCTTTCATGACTACTGTAGCATGTGCTTGCATTTCTTCACTAGCACTATCCACTATATCTAACATCTTTCCTTGCTCCAAACTTCTTTGAAAGACTCCATGTAAGTTTCGGCTTTCTTCTGGCTGAGATACGTTGAAGTTCTTCCTCCCACATAATATCTCCAGCAGAACGATCGCAAAGCTACATATTATCCACTATTTAGAATAAATTATGGTTTCATGATGTAACTCATATGATGTTCGCTTCATTTCATTTCTCATCTAATTTCTCATTTTGGTTTGACGCAAACATGTATTCGACAAACAATCATTTTCAGATTATTTTATGTGGCTGGTATGGATGGACCCTTGGTAGCAGAGATTTTTGATAGCCTTTGAGATTGCAGAGGCTAGCTCTAAGGACCCAATATGGTTCAGAACCACCATTGCAGATCAAGCCACACAAAACTTTTGGTCTTATGGATATAGGCATTAAGCCATATTGGAAATTGGTAAAGTTGAGAGCAGATTCATAGTTAGTCCATGTTGTAGAAAGATTTGTAGTAGGGTAGTCGAATCCTTGGGCAATAGATGAGTAGCAAATTAAGATGATAAAGAAGCATTATTGTTTAAGTCAACTCCTTGCCATTGTTGACTCATTTGAGTTAAAATTTACCATGTATTCCAATGGACACACCCCTGTCTTGACCAGTTCATTTTCATTATTATATTCCAACAACATGACATCTTGACATTGATTTTAATATAATTTAAAAAATAAATATACGTTGACCAATTAAAAGAGGAAAGAAACAAAAATGAGCCTGCAACCAAACATATCCATATGAAGAAAAGAATAGCTGCCTTCCGATTCTTGATTATGCTAGACAAGCCTGATGAAGTATGATTTGGATTGATATCAAACTTGAAATGCCCTAAAAATGGAGCTGGGTCAATAACAGGTCCGGGTCTGGTCAGCGTATAACAGTCAGGTGAAGATTACAGGCAGAAACTGTTTTTTGTTCATTTGAAAGGTTGCTTTGTTTTCTTTTGAGTGACATTGGTTTTAATGAAAGTTTTGTTTATAAACCATCACTCAGCCGTATTTTCAAGATCGGGTCAGTGAGTTTTTGAAATCTTAATTTAGCTTCTGCTAGCAAATTTTCCAAACAATAGACACATGCGTTCAATTATATGACAATTAATGGCTGTTTAGAAATTTACTAAAATCAGAAATGTCATCTACAACTGAAAACATCAAGAACTAACAAATCAACAAGAAATACATCAAGAACTAACAGATCAACTGAAAACAATACACATGAAATATAAGGATGGTGAAAAAATGTCATCTACAAGAACCTCATGGTTACTCATCTAGGACCAGATAGTTCCGAGGCCAATAATGGTGTGAAATCTTTCTCGTGTTTTGCTTATGTTGATTTAGTTTTTAAATATTTGCTTGCTTTTTATGTTGGTTGTCATTATTTGATGTAGATTAAATGTATATAGCCTTTTGTCACGCCTGCGAATCAAAAAATGGCATAGAATTGTGATGTTTAAAACTAGGTAGGAAACATGTCTGATAGGTAATATGATCCAAAACATAACTAATTGATAGGTGTTTAGCAGCATTCTACATGAGATATTTGTGAACTCTTGCCTATAAAACATGAGGGTGGGTGATACCTTGTATACTTGTATGTAATTATGTGGCGCTTGAGATGAAGGTAATTGGCTGTTTGAAATCTCTTACGAATAGGAAATGGTGACGGGAACTATGTTAGGGCAGCTTGATGAAAGGCCTGGTTTATGGTGTAAGAGGATTTTCGTTAAGAATTCTAGACAAAGGCTCAAAGAAAGGCCTGTGATAATCCGACAACCTAAAAAGGTTGCATTGATGTGCTTTGCATGGTTGTAACTATCCTGACCTGGTGTAACTTTTACTGTGACATGCTGTTCCATCGATCCAACCTTAATGAACTTATAAGGATTTTGATATTGTATATCTGTATATATGGGATCTTATGAAAATACGACCTAGTTTTATAGAACCTGGAACACATCTCATGCGTTTTTTGACCACATAGGAGGTAGTACCACATGTTTATGCCTAAAAGTTATTATTTGGGAGGGAGGTGGAGAAAGTTTGTAACATTTTGAAGTATAGAAAAAAATTGATTAGGTTAGTAACATGTTTTTTATAGTTTGGTACTCCGTATATGTTACAACAAACTTGGGCAAGACTGCGATTCCTTACCATGTAGCCTTTGTTAGATTTGAGGTAGCATCAGAACCTCTTAACAGTTATCTGAATGTAGAGATTGACTAATTGGGTTAACTGCTGGTCTAAGCTACTGTATAAGGGCCTAAGGGGTGAGGATAATTCTTGTGTTGGTTTCAGTTATTAGTAATTACTAATTAGGCCCTAGGCTGTATAGCTTATTCTTTTATCAGACTGTATAAGATACCTTGCTTTGAGCTGTTTTGTGATTAAAGTAAGCCTTTGCTTTGTGATGAAATATTTGTAAGCTTGGAAGTGACTTTTGTAGCTCCTCATGGTTATTTTCCAGACTTTTTTTTGCTGATATTTTTGGGTATTTTTGTAAGTTTCAAATGCTCAGAGGGGCCATTATACAATTGAAAAATGATTAAAAAAGTTGAACTTTTGGTTTCCAAAATGCCAGTTCATAAAGTAAAAGTTTGAACATTGAGAATAATCAGTTCCACAGAACTTTTGAAACTTCGTTAGTTTTATTTGTCATTTCCCCTTTTGTAATTTAAAGTTCAGGCCTGAGGTGAAATTCTGGTAGTCACCATGTAAAATTCGATAAAATCTAGGGGCCATATGTTCTTTATAACTGTGACCCGTCATAGTTTTTTAGTTGATTGGGAATGATTTTTACTTGTAAGGCATTAAATTGTTTCAGTTTGTACTTGCAATAGTCGAATTGGCAATAGTCATAAAGGACTTGATCAGAGTCCTGACAAATGATGTTCCACTAAACATATTGCCGACAGTAAGTGTGAATTTAGGGTGTAATAGAATCAATGTTATAGAGAGTTTCCCAATCGTCACGGAATGCGATTTCTAGAAGCCTGAAGCTAATATATAAATACAGAAATTTTGGTTTAATTTGTGCTTTGGTCTGTTTACTACAGAGGTGAAGAAGCCAGCTGGTTCAGCAGAAGAAATTGAAAAACACTTTGGATGTGATTCATCAAAACTCATAATGGTACGATTTTTTCCAGGAAAAATAACTCATAATAGTACCAGTGCTATCAGGAAATTTCCAATCTATCTACTAAACTTGAATAGAACATCAAAACAATACTTCTTGTTTCAGGTGGGTGATCGTCCCTTCACAGATATAGTCTATGGTAACAGGAATGGTTTTCTTACCATATTAACTGCGCCACTGAGTCTTGCAGGGGAGCCTTTCATTGTTAGGCAGGTTTGTTTTGCGTATATATCATCTTTTATAAAGTTCTAGCTTGATCCTTGAACCAAACTGTTGTAAAAATTACTTTTTGATGTTAAAATTAAATACGAAAGAGATGGCTATATCATCTTAATTGAATCCCAGGGTTTATTTTTCTTTTGTAATGTATCTGCTGGCCTTATCCATGACTCTGTTAATGCTGTTTAAGCTTCTATTATTACTACTTTTTGTTACATATGCCAGCAAAGATAGTGACAGTGATTAGTTGTTAACACGTCAGCTGTGATTTCCTAATGACACCACATTTATGCTTGTTTGATACTTGGATCTATTGATGCACAAATTGTTGTGATTGTTGACAGGTGCGGAAAATTGAACTGGCTCTTGTTAATAGTTGGTCAAAGAAGGGGTTAAAGCCAGCCAATCAGAGGCTTCTTCCAGACGCTTTAGATTGTGTGAAAGAGTTGCCACCTATGTAGGAATGTAGTAGTAGATGAGGAATTAAAGGGCAGAGCTGCTTCTGATTCTTTTTGTTACGAGTACATTATAGATTCATATATGAAACCATGTGTTGTGTGGGGTTTGTTCTCTATGCATTGCACCAAAGTGTACTTGATGACTGGACTCATGGGTTCTGAAGAGTTGGAAAAAAGTCAGTTTGGACCCACAAAACTGAAGAACCAAGTTAAACTAGTACCGGGCTATGTTAGGATTTGGTATTCATTATAGAGGTTTTACAAAGCTTGTATTTAGCTACAAATTTTAAATGATAGTTCTCGATTTGGTTTGGTTTGAAGCCGGACAGAATCAACTATCAATAAAAAAAGAGACGTGGGAATAGTATTGACATCTTCTTGAACTTATATTTTTGTAACTGTAAATCTGTAATTCTGTATCTGGTTTGAAGTTACTTTTGTCGCTAAAGCGGCATCTGTATTGTCAAATTTAATATTTTTGAAAGCACATATGAGTTTGCATAACGATCCTTTGATCTTAGTTAACCAGATTAATACAAAATTGACATATAAAGACAATCATGTCCAACTAGAGAACATTCATGCCATTAGATTGGAAAGGAATTACATCAGAAACTGGCAGATCATAAGTAATCTACACGACCTGAGATAACAGAATGCAACAATGTAGTCAAATGATTCTCATGTTCAACTACTGTTTTATGCTAGACTGCATACGAGAAGTTGCAATCCAAGCTTGTATCAACAATCATAGCTCCCTTTAACACCTTGATCACAGATGACCGAAGGCCTTTTTGTAAAATCAGTTTGTAAACACCATGAAGCCACTTCTGTAGCATGTGCTTGCATATCTTTACTAGCACTATCTACTGTATCTAACATCTTTTATTGCTCCAAACTTCTTTGAAAGATGCCAAGTAAGTTTTGGCATTCTTCTGGCTGAGATACGTTGAAGTTCTTCCTCCCAAATAATATCTCCAGCAGAACGATCCCAAAGCTATATATTATCCACTATTTAGGATTATAATGGTTTCATGATGTAACTCATATGATATTCGACAATACGAATGTCTTCTATGCGTTTTATTTATCTTCTATTGATATGGATTATTCATTATATTGTTCGCTTCATTTCATTTCTCATTTACTTTCTCATTTTGGTTTGATGCAACATGTATTCGACAAACAATCATTTTCAGATTATTTTATGTGGCTGGTATGGATGGACCCTTGGTAGCAGAGATTTTGATCCAGTATGGTTCAGAACCACCATTGCAGATCAAGCCAGACAAAACTTTTGGTCTTATGGAGCTTATGAAGAGCATGGATATAGCCATTAAGCCATATTGGAAATTGGTAAAGTTGAGAGCAGATTCATAGTTAGTCCAGAGATCAATTGTTGCTCAGGAACACTGAAGAGCTAATCAAGATGAGCAATACTATTGTTGACTTTACAGTCAACTCCAAGCAATTGTTGACCCATCTGAGTCAAATTTACCATGAATTCCAATGGACACACCCCTGTCTTGACCATTTCATTTTCATTATTATGTTCCAACAACATGACATCTTGACATTGATTTTAATATAATTTTAAAAAATATAAATATGTTGACCAATTAAAAAAGGAAAAAGAAATAAAAAGAGCCAAGCAACCAACATTTCCATATGACGAAAAGAATATCTGCCTTCGGATTCTTGATTATGCTACACAAGTCTGATGAAGTATGATTTGGATGAAATTAAACTTGAAGTGGCCTAAAAATGAAGCTGGGTCAATAACAGGTCCGGGTCAGATCAGCGCATAACAGTCGGGTGTAGATGGCAGGCAGAAACTGTTTTTTTGTTCATTTGAAAGGTTGCTTTGTTTTCTTCTGAGTGATAATGGTTTTAATGAAAATTTTGATTATAAACCATCAGTCAGCCGTATTTTCAAGTTTAGGTCAGTGAGTTTTTGAAATCTTAATTTAGCTTCTGCTAGCAAATTTTCCAAACAATAGACACATGCATTCAATTATATGACAATTAATGGCTGTTTAAAATTTAACTAAAATCAGAAATGTCATCTACAACTGAAAACATCAAGAACTAACAAATCAACAAGAAATACATCAAGAACTAACAGATCAACTGAAAACAATGCACATGAAATATAAGGATGGTGAAAAAATGTCATCTACAAGAACCTCATGATTACTCATCTAGGACCAGATAGTTCTGAAGCCAATAATGGTGTGAAATCTTTCTCGTGTTCAACTGTTGTTTTATGCAGTCTTGGATCTGTGAAGTTGTAGTCCAAGTTTGATTCAACTTCTAACATCCCCTCTAATACCTTAATCACCGTTGACATTGAAGGCCTTTTTGTAAAATCAGTTTGTAAACACCATGAAGCCACTTTCATCATCTCCACCACTTCTGAACGGTGTGTTTGCATATCTTCACTATGCTCGTCAACTATATCTAATAACTTCCCTTGCTCCCAACACTTTTGGAAAACAGCAAGTAAATGCCAATTTTCTTCTTCCTGAGATTTATCAAAGTTCTTCCTTCCACACAAGATCTCTAACAGAACGATCCCAAAGCTGTACACATCCACTTTTTCTGTTATAACCGAGCTCAACCATTCTGGAGCCAGATAGCCAGGTGTTCCCCTCATTGTAGTCATCACTTCAGTTTCATTTCTGTCGATGAGTTTAGACAGCCCGAAATCAGAAACTTTGGCGTTGAAATCGTTGTCTAAAAGTATGTTTTGAGGTTTAATATCAAGATGGATGATTTTTTGCCTACAATCTTCATGAAGATATGCCAAGCCCTTTGCTATATCCATAATGATTTTCTTTCTGCGTTCCCATTCGAGAACATGCTCTCGATTTCCATGATAGATCCACCGATCTAATGAACTGTTACTCATGAAATCATAAACAAGAAAACGCTCTGATTTCCATGCACAAAATCCCCTAAGTCTAACTAAATTAACATGGTGAATACTTCCAATGGATTCAACCTCGGCTAAGAATGATTTGTTAACATGGCCAAGACCTTCAAGACATTTTACTGCAATCTTTGAGCCATCTGTGAGTGTCCCTTCAAAAACTGATCCAAACCCCCCTTGACCAAGCTTTTTGCTGAAATTTTCTGTTGCGGTCTTCAGTACTGCATAGGAAAACCGAGTAGTCATTCCTGGCACCTCTTTTATATACTCTTCCTCCATTTTGGCGTTCCTTCTTCGCTTGTGAAGTATGTATAAAATAAAACCTACAACCACAAATAGAACCAAAACACTCCCAATGATGGATCCTATAATTGTCGTCGTAAGCCCACCTTTTTTGTTTGGTACTTGGGATGTTGACGAAGGAGGTGATCTTGCATTCTGGACTTTTATAAAAGCCGAAGCATTGAAATGAATTATACTCGGAACGGCAGTCATCATGGTAAAAAGGTCAGAAGGTAAATAACAACTCCCATCTGAAGAATTAGAACCATACTGAAATAAAGCTGCTTTGCACGAGCAATTATTGAGACACGCTTGTTTGCATGTCTCCATATCTGTGTTCATGTCTGTGACAAAGGCGAAGTACCTTACGTTCTCAAGCGGAATAAAAACATGATCTTTGGTCGCATTACATGTTAGAGGAGTGATTTCTGAGCAACCTAGATTGGGTTGCCGATCATTCACCGGTCTAAAATAGTCTATCCTAGGAGAGCTTAATACTGGACAACTACATTGCTGATTATTCGAGCAAACACCATTGCGCCCACAAGCCAAAGGATAACCACACTCTTCAATATCACCGCTTAACAGATCAGCGACCTCTATCCACCCTGTTTGCCATTCAAACACTTTCAAATGCCCATCTGGCATGAGTTTCATATACTGAGCTGATGACGCTTGAGGTATGGATATCACAGCATCAGGATCACTTGGCTCAGAAGAATGAATAAATAAAGACAAACTCCCATTTAACAACCTAATATAACCCTTATCTATACTTGTATTTGAGTCAGGTACCAAGTTACTATAATAAAGTTGAGGCGGGTTTGATTCAATATAACCAAACAAACCGGTGTTTTCAATCACTTGAAGAGAAATCAAACTTTTTTGAGCCGTCCAATTGGTTGTTGAAACACTCGGTATTAGCTGCTGTCCTTGAAACATTCGTTGCCCCGGTACCAAACAGTCTGTTGGGTAATCAAATGATTGCCAAATGACTGAACGATTGACATCAAACAACACCAGGTTTCCATCATCAGTTAAATTCATACCAGCCACTGATTTTCCAGTAGTGTTGCTACTCCAAACTGTGCTTCCATCGACATCCCTTAGGACCAATTCACCAGCTGCAGTTAGGTTTAGTATTGCACCATAACTAACCGGATAATCACGGTTAGCTGACCAAATGACTTGAGGGAAGCCTATAGTAGTTTGAACGATACCACCTCCACTGTTGGTTTGAACAATGAAGATGGCGAAGAGGTAAGAGGTGCAATCTCCATTGCAATAAAAACCACAGGCGAATCTGGGGCCGAATGCTCCTCTAAGGAGGATGGCTCGTATTGTTGAGCCATCGTCGAAGGTAATACTATGGGGTGCGGAGACGTTGTTGGTCCATGTGGTGGAAAGATTTGCAGTAGGGTAGTCGAAGGGCTGGGCAGTGGCTGAGTAACGATTTAAGATGAGAAATAATAACGCAAAATAGTAACAAGAGACCATCATTATCGTCCATGGAGCCCTCATCACTTAGCTAATCAACACACAAATCACATATGACTATATGAGCCTATGAAGAAATAAATACAGGACAAAGATATATATCAGATCCAACACTATAGTTGACTCTATTGAGTCTTAGTTTTCTTCTTTTTTAATGACCAAACCGTGTCCTGACTCCTCGGCCTGTCATATTCAACGCAATTTTCAAACATGGCCACTTGACATTTCATTGGTCCACTAATAAGCTTTTAAATAAAAATTAAAGTCGCCTAAATTCAACCCAAAAACATATATAATGTAAGCATATCACCAAAACCTACCAACTTTAAAAAATGTTCACATATGTCACCCAACTTTTATAAACAAAACAATCTTGTTATACATTTCTAATGCGTGTTTACAGGAAAGTAAGTAATGTTTATCTAAACCTTACTAAACTTGATATGCTAGCAATTTTCAAATGATGGAAGAGGGAATAAAAGAACGGTTTCCAAAATCATATAATCTGGGATTCAAGATATATATATATATATATATATATATATATATATATATATATATATATATATATATATATATATATATATATATATATATATATATATATATATATAAGTTACACACTAGACAGTACGCGTTCATAAGCTGTAACAGACTAAATTATATGTAATAGTTTACATGTAAATGTTCTATAACAGAGTAAGATATTGCAGAAGTAAATCATTACAATAGCACCGCATGTTTCTCTAACAATTTGGTGTATAATTGTACATATAGGTTAGCATTCTAATAAGTAAACACAACTTTTATTCATATAACACAACAAAAACGAAGATTAATCGATTGCCATCAATTTCGCATAACCACCTCAAATGAGATTCAAACCAATCAAAGATTTTCTCATTTTGCAAGCTCGTCATTTCATGATATGCATACGCAAGATTAAGTTCCTCCTGAATATAATTCACCAAAAGCTTATTCGGCAAACTAATCTTCCTCTCACTCATAGCTTCCTTCCAAGGTAACACCCGTCCATCCTTTACCAAATACCCTTCTTTATTAACAAACCCTTTCACCCTAAACATATTAAACAACTCAACCGAAACCTTCATATCAAGCCCCGGAACTCTCTCAGCAAGAAAACTCGGCGTTAAAGGCAACAACTTACACTCAACTTCCGCAACATCCACACCTTCTTTTCTCATCACCTCAACGTTCACACCAATCATCTGCTTCCTAGCCTTATCCTTCGGCATATGGACAAAAAGCGTAGGCGGATAGTCCTTCCCAACATCAATCCGATCAAAAACACCCTCAACTATCATCACAACAATACTACTAAACCTCATCTTACTCGCTAACATCGACACAAAATAACCAACAGACGACGCCCCTAACGCCACAAAACACAAACCACCAAGCCCCTCTCTCTCAACCAAAAATCTCAACACATTTTTCACAACTTCCGTTTCCTTCACCATAGATCAACATTTCCCTTTACTCGAAACCGCAACAACCGCAAACTTCCTACTTATCGCCTCCAACACAATAAGCCTCTCTCCTCAGGCAAACCAACACAATGCTGACATTCTAAACACTTATCCCAAAAATTAGCAGCTTTGTCATTACACTCATGAGCTAAAAACAATACCCCTTTAGGCGAAAAGGGTATTTGCCAAATCACTTCAGTTTTGTTAAAACTTTCAACTTTTTTGGGTTAAACTGAACGGGGTTTATAGATAGATAGGTTACCCAACTTTTCAACTTTATTCACCTAAGTTACCAAACTTTTTTTATGTTCAAACGGGGTATTGGACTATACGGTTTTGACATTCAGGTTACTGAACCTACCAACTTTATTCACCTAAGTTACCAAACTTGTAAAAACACGACATTTATGTTACTTAAGTTACCCAAAAATATATGTTCAGGTTACTCGGATTACACTGAAAATATGAGGCGTATGCTACCCAAAGGTTCAGTAACCTAAGTGAACAAAAAAAAAGTTTGGTAACTTAGGTGAATAAAGTTAGAAAGTTGGGTAACCTATCTATCTATAAACCCTAAACTACTGAAACATGGGTTTATTTTCTTGGTTGAAATGTGAAGTGGGTTTTTTAGTATTGGTTATAAAGATTAGTATTATGAAGATTGGACCCATTACAGTGGTTATCAAGGGTATGTGATTTTGACCCATTTTGATAAATCTTTTTTGCCATTTGGTAGTACCAGATTTGTGGTACATATTTTTCATGGGATTTTTGTTTAATTGATCGGAGAATTTTGTACTCGAAAAAGGATCAAATCAAGAAATACATCAAGAACTAACAGATCAACTGAAAACAATACACATGAAATATACGGATGGTGAAACAATGTCATCTACAAGAACCTCATGGTTACTCATCTAGGACCAGATAGTTCTGATGCCAATAATGGTGTGAAATCTTTCTCATGTTCAACTGTTGTTTTATGCAGTCTTGGATCTGTGAAGTTGTAGTCCAAGTTTGATTCAACTTCTAACATCCCCTCTAATGCCTTAATCACCGTTGACATTGAAGGTCTTTTTGTAAAATCAGTTTGTAAACACCATGAAGCCACTTTCATCATCTCCACCACTTCTGAATGGTGTGTTTGCATGTCTTCACTATGCTCGTCAACTATATCTAATAACTTCCCTTGCTCCCAACACTTTTGGAAAACAGCAAGTAAATGCCAATTTTCTTCTTTCTGAGATTTATCAAAGTTCTTCCTCCCACACAATGTCTCTAACAGAACGATCCCAAAACTGTACACATCCACTTTTTCTGTTATAACCGAGCTCAACCATTCTGGAGCCAGATAGCCAGGTGTTCCCCTCATTGTAGTCATCACTTCAGTTTCATTTCTGTCGATGAGTTTAGACAGCCCGAAATCAGAAACTTTGGCGTTGAAATCGCTGTCTAAAAGTATGTTTTGAGGTTTAATATCAAGATGGATGATTTTTTGCCTACAATCTTCATGAAGATATGCTAAGCCCTTTGCTATATCCATAATGATTTTCTTTCTGCGTTCCCATTCGAGAACATGCTCTCGATTTCCATGATAGATCCACCGATCTAATGAACTGTTACTCATGAAATCATAAACAAGAAAACGTTCTGATTTCCAAGCACAAAATCCCCTAAGTCTAACTAAATTCACATGGTGAATACTTCCAATGGATTCAACCTCGGCTAAGAATGATTTGTTAACCTGGCCAAGACCTTCAAGACATTTTACTGCAATCTTTGAGCCATCTGTGAGTGTCCCTTCAAAAACTGATCCAAACCCCCCTTGACCAAGCTTTTTGCTGAAATTTTCTGTCGCGGTCTTCAGTACTGCATAGGAAAACCGAGTAGTCATTCCTGGCACCTCTTTTATATACTCTTCCTCCATTTTAGCGTTCCTTCTTCGCTTGTGAAGTATGCATAAAATAAAACCTACAACCACAAATAGAACCAAAACACTCCCAATGATGGATCCTATAACTGTCGTCGTAAGCCCACCTTTTTTGTTTGGTACTTGGGATGTTGACGAAGGAGGTGATCTTGCATTCTGGACTTTTATAAAAGCCGAAGCATTGAAATGAACTAAATTCGGATCAGCATTCATCATGGTAAAAAGGTCAGAAGGTAAATAACAACTACCATCTGAAGAATTAGAACCGTACTGAAATAAAGCTGCTTTGCACGAGCAATTATTGAGACACGCTTGTTTGCATGTCTCCATGTCTGTGTTCATGTCTGTGACAAAGGCGAAGTACCTTACATTCTCTAGTGGAATAAAAACATGATCTTCGGTCGCATTACATGTAAGAGGTGTGATTTCCGAGCAACCTAGATTAGGTTGCCGATCATTCACCGGTCTAAAATAGTCTATCCTAGGAGAGCTAGATACCGGACAGCTACATTGCTGATTATTCGAGCAAACACCATTTCGCCCACAAGCCAGAGGATAACCACACTCTCCAATATCACGGTTTAACAGATCAGCGACCTCTACCCACCCCGTTTGCCATTCAAACACTTTCAAATGCCCATCTGGCATGAGTGTCATATACTGAGCTGACGACGCTTGAGGTATGGACATCACATCATCAGGATCATTTGGCTCAGAAGAATGAATAAATAAAGACAAACTCCCATTTAAAAACCTAACATAACCCTTATCTATAGTTGTATTTGAGTCAGGTACCAAGTTACTATAATAAAGTTGAGGCGGGTTTGATTCAATATAACCAAACAAACCCCTGTTTTCAATTACTTGGAGAGAAATCAAACCTTTTTGAGCCGTCCAATTGGTTGATGAAACACTCGGTATTAGCTGCTGTCCTTGAAACAGTCGTTGGCCCGGTACCAAAGAGTCTGTTGGGTAATCAAATGATTGCCAAACGACGGAACGATTGACATCAAACAACACCAGGTTTCCATCATCAGTCAAGTTCATACCAGCCACAGATTTTCCAGTAGTGTTGGTAGTCCAAACTGTGCTTCCATCAACATCCCTTAGGACCAATTCACCAGCAGCAGTTAGATTTAGTATTGCACCATAACTAACCGGATAATCTCGGTTAGCTGACCAAACAACTTGAGGGAAGCCTATAGAAGGTTGAACGATACCACCTCCACTGTTGGTTTGAACAATGAAGACGGCGAAGACGTAAAAAGTGCAATCTCCATTGCAATAAAAACCACAGGCGAATCTGGGGCCAAATGTTCCTCTAAGGAGGATGGCTCGTACTGTTGAGCCATCTGTGAAGTTAACAGTATGGGGTGCGGACACGTTGTTGGTCCATGTGGTGGAAAGATTCGCAGTAGGGTAGTCGAAGGGCTGGGCACTGGCTGAGGAACGATTTAAGATGAGAAATGATAACGCAAAATAGTAACAAGAGACCATCATCATCGTCCATGGAGCCCTCATCACCTAACTAATCAACACACAATCACATATGAGCCTATGAAGAAATAAATACAGGCAAAGATATAGATATCAGATCCAACACTTAGTTGACTCATTCAACACAATTTTCAAATATGGCCACTTGACATTTCATTGGTCAACCCTCTTTAATAAGTTTTTAAAATAAAAATTCAAGTTGCCTAAATTTGACCCAAAAATATATACAATGTAAGCATATCACCAAAACCTACCAACTTTAAAAAGTGTTCACATATGTTACTCAACTTTTATAAACAAATAAATCTTGTTATACGTTTCTAACGTGTGTTTACAGGAAAGTAAGTAATGTTTGTTTAAACCTTACTAAATTTGATATGCTAACAATTTTCATTTGATGGAAGAGGGAATGAAAGAACGGTTTCCAAAATCATATAATCTGGGATTCAAGCAAAAAAACAGAGGTACACACTAGACAGTACGCGTTTATAAGCTATAACAGACTAAATTATACGTAATATTTTACATGTACAAGTTCTACAACAAAGTAAGATATTGCAAAAGTAAATCATTTTAATAGCACTTTATGTTTCTCTTACAATTTCGGTGTATAATTGTACATATAGGTTAGCATTCTAATAAGTAAACACAACAAAAACTAAGATTAATGGATTGCCATCAATTTCGCATAACTACCTCAAATGAGATTCAAACCAATCAAAGATTTGCTCATTTTGCAAGCTCGTCATTTCATGATACGCATATGCAATATTAAGTTCCTCCTGAATATAATTCACCATAAGCTTATTCGGCAAACTAATCTTCCTCTCACTCATAGCTTCCTTCCAAGGTAACACCCGTCCGTCCTTTACCAAATACCCTTCTTTATTCACAAACCCTTTCTCCCTAAACATATTAAACAACTCAACCGAAACCTTCATATCAAGCCCCGGAACTCTCTCAGCAAGAAAACTCGGCGTTAAAGGCAACTCCTTACACTCAACTTCCGCAACATCCACACCTTCTTTTCTCATCACCTCAATGTTCACACCAATCATCCTCTTCCTAGCCTTATCTTTCGGCATATGCACAAAAAGCGTAGGCGGATAGTCCTTCCCAACATCAATCCGATCAAAAACACCTTCAGCAATCATAACAACAATACTACTAAACCTCATCTTACTCGCTAACATCGACACAAAATAACCACCAGACGACGCCCCTAACGCCACAAAACTCAAACCACCAAGCCCTTCTCTCTCAACCCAAAATCTCAAAACTTTTTCCACAACTTCCGTTTCCTTCATCATAGACCAACATTTCCCTTTACTCGAAACCGCAACAACCGCAAACTTCCTACTTATCGCCTCCAACACAATAAGCCTCTCCTCAGGCAAACCAACACAATGCTCACATTCTAAACACTTATCCCAAAAATTAGCAGCTCTACCATTACACCCATGAGCTAAAAACAATACCCCTTTCGGCGAAAAGGGTATTTGCCAAATCACTTCAGTTTTGTTAAAAATTTCAACTTTTGGGTTAAACAGAAACATGGGTTTTTTTTCTTGGTTGAAATGTGAAGTGGGTTTTTTAGTATTGGTTATAAAGATTAGTATTATGAAGATTAGACCCATTACAGTGGTTATTAAGGGTATGTGATTTTGACCCATTTTGGTGAATCTTTTTTGCCATTTGGTAGTACCAGATTTGTGGTACATATTTTATGATGGGGTTTTTGGTTAATTGATCGAAAGTTTTGTACCGGAAGAAGGATCAGATCGGTGCTGGTAAAGTCAAAGGTATGGTGTGGTCAACGCAAAAGTTTGGTGTGCGAGTATTAATGAGGTGACATTAAGTTGGTGTTTGTTTGTTAAGAGGGTCTGAATCTGAATCTGAACCGCATATCTGAATCTGAATCTGATGCATAAATGTTTGAATCTGACCGCATCTGAACGGGAAAAAAAAACTCATGTTTGAACCGCACATTTGATTGCTCGTACTAATTTTTTTTTTGGTTTTTATTTGTGTCAGCAAGAGGCAACAAGACGCATCTGAACGCGTCTGAGCGGAAAAAAAAAACAAACGGCCTGAACGTCAAAATGTCTGACCGATTCAGACACAGTGCCCATTTAGAGGCTGTTAAGAGGCAAAAAACAAAAAACAAACACAACCTAAAAAGTTGTTTTCAGCACTGTTTTAAAACGCCGTGAACCAGTCGGGTGACCGTTTTGAACGAGAAGCCCGATTAAAACGTGACCCGATAGCTCGACCAGGTCAATTAAAAACTAGGTTTCTAAAACACTGGTTTTTAGAATGCCGTTATAATTTGAACATTAAGCCATAAAATGTTTCAATTTACAAAATTTCAAGAGTTTTTTCAATGTGTTAATTTACGTGATTTGTCATGTAAATAAGCCGTAAAAAAAACCGAAACTGGTCAACACTGGTTTTTGACCATAACCGGTTCAGTTAGGGAAAAAAGTGGCGTTTAGTACCCGGTTTTTAATTCTATACGTTGGACGTGTTAGGAACCGGTTACTAACCGAACCGGGTGGGAAACCAGTTAGTAACCGTTCTTTTTTNAGCACATTTGACCATTTTTTTTAGTTGTTATCTTTGCGTTTTATTCACCGTTTATGCTTACTAACAATAGTATAAATACTAATCTTGAGTATGATTTACTTACTTACAACTTACAACAATCAAACACTCTCGAAAACACTCTTGAAACAACCAAATCGCTCACAAAATGGCAACTCAAAGTTCTCCAACTTCTGGTGTCGGTTCTTCAAATGAACCGACGATTATTGCGGTTTTAGGCACGGACTGAAGCAAGGATGTTTGGTGTAATTTCAATCTAGTGAAGTTGTTGGATGGAATCGTGAAGGCTCATTTGTAAACTTTGCTCGAAGTTTTTAAGTAGCTCATCCAACTCGACATTGAGGCAACATATTGATAGAAAGTATTGCAAAGCACTCAAAGGCGTTCCGGATGCGGGTCAAGCATCTATGTCACGAGATGAGGGTATTTTTGCATATGAGGCGGATCGGACTCGACAACAATTTGCAAGCTTTGTGATTCAAAAAGCTTTGCCGTTCAACCACCTCGACAAACCCGAGATTAACCAAGGTGCTTCAAAATTGTCTTCAACCACGATATAATCAAGTAAGTCGTTCCACTCTTAAACGTGATGCTATTAAAATGTGGAAAAAGGCTAGACTGGAAATCATAAAAGGTTTTGAAAATTTAAATACAAATGTAAACTTAACAACCGATGTTTGGTCGGTGCCTCATCATTTGCCGCAATCGTACATTTGTGTTACCGCGCATTAAATTGATCCTGTAACTTGGCAATGATGAAGCGTACGATTGATTTTCAAAACTCTGATTATCCTCACATGGGTATGAATTTATTTCGTAAGTTACGAGATGTATTAAAAAAGTTTAAATTAGAACATAAGATTTTTTCAATCTCATTTCATAACGCTTCTAACAATCAAATGCCGCCACTAAACCAATAGCAAGATACCAACCACCTTTGAACGACATTTTTTTTCATAGTCGATGTGTTGCACACATCATAAACTTGGTCGTGAAAGATGGACTAGCGGTGTCCGAAATAATGTCGACAAAAAACGCTATTAAAACAATGTCGAATGATGTATTTTATGGGCCTAGATTAAGATACAAGGATTATATGAAATTTTGTTTGGAAACGGAAACCACTTTTTTAGCACCTAATTGGTAATGTCCTACAAGATGGAACTTGACTTATTATTTGTTTAAAGGTGCTTTAAAACAAAAATTGGTTTTAAGTACTTTTCATGATGATCTTGCCGGTGATAACCTAGTTGAACCATTTTCCGTCCAAAATTGGGAGATTATTCAAAAATTAACCGAATTACCCGAAGTTTTTAAAGATGCAACAACTTTATTATCGGGTGTTTATTATCATACGAGTCATTTGGTACTCCAACAACTTTTTGCAATGTGTTCAAAAATAGGAGAATTCGAATTAAGTGGTCCACCATATGATTTGATGGTTGGACCTATGAAAGAAAATTAGAAAACATTTCAAAGAAATTCCACCGGTAATTACTTGTGCGACCGCCTTGAACCCATGCTTTAACATTAGCGGGGTGGAACTATTTATCGAGAAGATTTCTGTTGATTTGGATTTGCATGAAGAAAACATTCACTATCCAATGAATCAAAAGCTTATTTTAACAAATATTTTAAAGATTTATTTGATAATTATTTTATTAAATATAGTTCAACAAATGTTTCAACGAGTTCGAGGTTTAACTTATCTCAAACTTTAAGGCAAAAAAAAGTGTTAAATGGGCTAGGAGTGACCAAACCGGTATTAGCGAATTTAAGAGATATACCGGAACCGATTGGATAAGCTCCATGGGACAAGAAGAATTTGAAAAATTTGATATTTTGTCCTGGTGGAAAGGAAGACAATCTCAATTTCCCGTTCTAGCCATCATGGCTCAAGATTTACTAAGCGTACAAGCTTCTACGGTAGCTTTGGAATCATGTTTTTCTTTTAGTGGAAGGGAATTATTGATTCGAAGAACAAGACTCACGCCAACATCTTTGGAGATGCATATTTGCTTAAAGGATCACTTAAACGTACAAGACCGTATACAACACATTTATAATCTTGAAGACAATTATTTAATTAGAGATCGAACCACGAACACTCGAGATCGAAACGCAATAGGGTTATAGAATCTCACTTTCCGATGAAGAAATCGCTCAAGATGACCAAGCTAGGCCCGGATCCGGAGACTCCGAATAAGATCTCACTATCCAATATATTAGCTTTCCGATGAATAAATCGCTCAATGTATTAGCTTTATGTTTCAAGTAGTTTATGTTTGATGTATTATGAGTTAAGTTAATAAAAGTTGAAGTTTATTGAGTTATTATGTATAAAACGCGAACGGCAAAAAAAAAAAAAAAAAAAAAAAAAAAAAAAAAAAAACCCGAAAACCCGAAAACCCGAGCACCATGTCGCCTTAACAGCAGCCTAAAAATAAATAAATAAATAAAACGGTTACTAACCAGTTTTTCCTAACCGAACCGGTTGCAAACCGGATAGTACCGGGTTTGGTTTCTCCTAACCAAAAGTCTAACAGACCTGAGCCGGTTTTTGGTAATAACCGGTTTGACCAAGAAACCGGGTCGATTACTAATCGAACCGGTTAGTCCAAGAAAACTGATTTGCCCACGGCTAGTCACACGTAATATGCATGAAACAATCAGTTTGTATATTTTTTGAGACATTTCGTAATTTATGTAACAAAATGAGGCTTTATGAAAAATTGCTGATATTGACTGAACTAAAACCACTTTTTTTTCATAAGATTTCGACAAAAGTCGTTTACTAAAAGAGATTCTTATTAAATACTAGAGGTGAGATCCATGACATTCAGGTAATCTCTAAAGAACAAACAAGATGATCCCAACCATTTATTCTTCTTTCATCTAATGGCTGAGATGAAAGCCAAAAATTACAAACAAGGACACATCGGTAATTTCACATGTCTCCATAAAAGCAAAAAATATCTTAATCCAATCTCAATTTATACATCACTTTCTCTCTCATCAATCACACCTAGATCTACTTTCTCCCTCATCACTTGCCGGAATTACCATAACACCGGAAAATCATCGGAATCACACAAATCACAATAAACCACCATAAAAGCACCGGAATCACATGAAGATGAGGTCGGTGATGGTGGTTTTGTCGCTGGAAAATGATCGAATTTTTTTTCCGGTGAGGTATGAATAACCGGTCTCCGAAATAGATTTTGAGAAGTTAAACTTTGTTGTTGCAGGATTTGATCCGCAACCAACTAAAGAATCGGTGCTAGCAGAAGATGACATTTTACTTGATAATATATGAAAACTATGATTAGACTGAATAAAAGTTGGTTGTCACAATAATTTGTACAAATGAAGAAACAATATGTACTGTAGTTACGAGAAGATAGAGGATTTCTAAAACTTCGACTATGAGTTGGGTAGATGTGCAGGGATCTTGTATTTGATATAATGCTTTTTGACTTTCAAAAGCAATTGTGGATCCTGATTGGTTAGTTTTGAGGTATCTCTTTTTCAAGTTAGGTAAAGGAGGAATGGCGTTATTCACAAGATTTATTAAAAGTGATGCAAAATACTCCAATGGTATCTCGAAGAGATAATAGCTCAGTAAAATTTGAGGTGGAAATTTTAAATCATTAGCTTATTGATGGGTAGATTTGGGTTGTGTTTTTGAAAAAGATTAAAAGAGGAGTCATATGGGTTCGAGTCGAACATTGTCCATAGTGTATTTGTAGTGCATAAAATCATAACAATCATTTTATTCCACACAATATCAAAATGCGAGATTCCTTTACACCAATCACATGTGATTTATACAAAATCTCATGTGATTCTTTGATGGATCACGTGTGATTCACTCGTAAAAATTTAAATTATACACTCTTTATTAGTTCTGAGATTCTTTTACAACAATCACATGTAATTAATACAAAATCTCATGTGATTCTTTGGTGGATCACGTGTGATTCTCTAGTAAAAATTTAAATATCATGTTATCAAATCAAGTATAAATCACATGTGGTTCATGTGTAAATCACATGTGATTCATGTGTCATGTTTAAGTAAGATATTGAAACAGTTATCAAATGATACATCTTTCAATACTTGTTTTATAACAAACACGCACTTGCTTCAAAACACAAATAGAAGATAGAAAATATCAGGGACACGTGTTAAACAACATCAAATATTTCCATAAACAAATTATAACATACAATTGTTGATACTTGTCTGAAAACAACCCATACTTCACAAAAGAACGTTACAAACTAACATATAAATGTTTTTACAATTATATCGAACTCTGCCTAATTTCATTATATCCTCATTAACCTAATTTTCAAGCTATTTAGCCAATTCAAACACCCACTCTGCATTCATATTCAACTTTGTGGCGTACTTGAACTTCGAACGCTTCACTCAAATATATTTCCATATGAAGCAAAAACACAACAACATTTTTCTTGGTCATGCATTTCAACTATGGGATTCATGGTTTTGTTTAAGCAAAACTAGCATGTCTTCGATAATTGTACAACTTTAGATGTGGAGAAAACAACAATTTCTAAAAAAGAATAGTAAAACATGCATAAAATCACATGTGATTTGAGGTAAAATCACTTGTGATTTGTAGTAAATCACATGTGATTTGTCGTAAATCACATGTGATTCATATAAACCTTCAAGAGGAGCATAAACTGGTAGGCATGTGTCCACGTCAACTGTATGCACTCACCACCTTGTGTAGCAATGACATACAAGTGCCCCAATATGCATTGACATAAAATTCTTTCACAATGTTATTATAAGACGCTTCCCCAACATCACGTAATTCCAACTTGGAGCATTGATGATATCAAAGATGTCCTCGTTGTCACTTGAAGATCATTACCATATAAAAAATTATTCTACAACTACATACACTATTCTTTTACAGAATAATGTATATTTCTAGGAGTTCCAGACATAAACATTCTGTTCTTTTACAACTCAATACAAACTATTGGATTCGAATCCAACCAGAGATCTAATTGAGCAAGTAGTACCGTACAGAAACATACTGTGTATTGATGCATTGAGTGACAGTAACATTTCTAGATATATCCACAGTTACAAAATTGCAATCTATCTAAGCGACGAAAAGATGAAAAGCAAGAAAACATACAAGTTTTCGGACCTGTCTCCTCGTTGCTTTGATCAAATGTGCTTGCCAATAGAGATAAAAAAACAATTGGTCAGTGATCTTTTTATTGGGTTTATTTACATAAAAGTATCCAGGTTTTGTACAATTCATCTTCTCCAAACAGAATACATGATTTCTTTCTCAAAAGAACAAGTGGCGGAATACTATAGAGTGACACCTAAACCACCTACGGCCATCTCACATCGCAAGAATGTAAGAAAATTAAAGTATTGTTTGATTGGGCCATTCGATATTCCATTTAGTGACACCTAAGGCCATTTTACTAGTCACGTACTCAGGTATGATATTCTAGCATATCTTGTTGTAGATCTTCTTGAAACATTGTTTATATTTTAATTTATCTAATAACGTGAATCATCAATTCAAAGTTCAAACCAAAAGTCTAATGAGGTATATTCACACCAATACGATCACAAATCATCATGTATCAAGTTAGTTACTACAAAAGCAAATAATCAGTTCCTAAACTAGCAAATATGCTTTTCATCAGTAACTCACTTGCAACCAACGGCTGGATTCGAACTGATCAAAAGGAGGCCTGCCACTTCTACCAGTCTGTAACATCAAATTTAAAAAGAAAATATTCAAATTTGCGTATAATATAGATAAGGATATGACTACAACACACCTACGGAATTAACAAAAAAATATCTTTTGCATGGACATCTAACTCAGCCAATGCTAAAATAGATTCCGCTTAACCCAAAACCTTCGCCGGAAACTCGCAATGAAGCAACACATTCCACTTAAGCCAACATCCACTGCTAATGGACAAAATAAGCAACAAAAATAGGCAACATTTACTGCTCATATCCAAAATAAGCAACAATACATAAAAAGCTAAATAAACATTAAAATAAACCACATCTACGGATTAAATACCAAAATAAGATAAAGAAAAAATCAGATGCATACCAGAATCCACAGTTCGAGGCATATTTCGATTGTAAACTCGCAATGAAGGTGAGTGGGGCAACGAATCACCTTTAGATAGTGCTATTTCATCTCGAACGCCAATTGAATAACAGTGATTTAGATCAATTTTACATCAATTTGGGGGTTAGGGTTTGATACGGTGGTTTGGGGTGGTTAGTGTGTAAAAAGTACGGTGTGTGTGTGTGTGCGTGTGTGAGAATCCAACCGTTTGGGGTGGTGTGAGATGAGTTAGTGAATGATAGTGACAAGTACAAAAATGCCCCTAAGTAAATAATTAAATTAAAATGTTAATTAATGTGAACCATTGGATTGAGGTGGGATGAGTGGTTAAGATCAAATGGTTTGATCTTTAGATAATTTGTGTTCTGCAAAGAACTTTTGTCTTAAATACTATTGAGAAAAGTTCAATTAAGATTATTATCTTTTTTATATCATTTTTTTTTTATATATCAAAGAATGAATCTCAGTCATTTTTAAAAGAAGAAAAAAGGACTATTCAATATTTTTAACTGAAATCCACTTCTATTTCTTAATTCCTTAAAAATTACATATATCCCAGGAACCGTAAACAGTCAATCTATATAAATTATACTATCATGACGAGTATTTAATTATCTTTTAATATATGGGCGCTTTCATATATTTTCGACAATTTTATTTATTTATTTGTTTATTTTTTTGTATTTTGTTTGATATATCGCATGTGATATAACACTAATATGTAAATTCGAACTCTCAACATGATGTCATAAATTGGGCATAAGTATTTGTGTAGAAAAATAATACTCCATTTTACGACATGTTTACTCTACGAATCTACAAATTAGTGTTATATCAAAAGTGATATATCAAACAAGTTTGAAAATAGGAAAAAAGAAAATTTATATATTTTCTTCAACTTTTATGAATGAACTATATTGATTTGGAAGTTCATGAATTATATGTGATATATGGTTATAAAGCTAATGATTCGTAGTTTTAAAAGCAAAAAATGCTTAATCATTTAGAGTTCTACAACTTATGCCCAATTTTCGACATCATGTTGAGTGTTCGAAGTTACAGATTTGTGTTACATCATATGGCATGTATCACGCAAAGTCATGTACCAAAAAAAAAAGAAAAAAGAAAAAAAAAAAAGTTTATCAAAAGTATATGAAAGTGTCTTTCTAGAGAAAAATAACTAAATGTTTATCAGCATTGTGTACTTTGTTTAGCCTCATAATTAACGGTTTTTGAGATATATTATTTTCAAAAAAAAAGGGTGTAAGTGGATTTTATTTATTTATTTATTTTGGGGGGTGGGGGTGTTTCGAGGAACATTCATATCTGCATGCTCGAGGGCTAGTACGATTCATGCCAATAATAGCCAACTGTGTTATTAACCGAGCCTGGGAATAAATAAAGTACGTAATAAATGTTCATCAAAAGAAATGGGTTATAAATTTATAATGGGTGAAAGCTGAAAGCCACGGCTAAGCCGCGAAGCCTGGAACCAAGCCATGTCGTTATATAGTGAAGTTGGAGAAAAAGGACATTTAAGTCATTTCAAAATTTAATTAAGTATAATGACAACTACCCGAAACATTATTAAGTAGAATGACAATAAGAAAAGTTGAGAAAGCATTATAAATTATTTTTGTAAGTACATTAATCATTTATAGCTTTTACCCATAAACTTTTTAATGATACTTATACCGCAACATATTCAAAAACAAGTTAATCTATTTCTTATGAGAAAATAATAATAAAAAGGTATTTCAGGTATACCTTGCCCATTTTAAGTTTTTTATTTTATAAGGAAAATTATTCTCTTTTTATATGTAGCATGGACAGAGCAACATTTTTTTTTTTTTTTTTTTTTTTTTTTTTTTTTTTTTTTTTTAATTTATTCACTAAAAAATAATATATAACATAAATTTAAGTACATTAAAAAAAAGTCGAGGCTGGTTTTTTTAACACGATCCCATCGCTAAAAGAGATTCATCATTTCATTTGTATCCTAAAGTACAACGATTAAAGCAGATGCATTTCAGAACATAACAATTTTGCCTCAAATATTACAGAATCGATGATGTGTTCTTGAACGAGCCTTGCTGGAAATATNTTTTTTTTTTTTTTTTTTTTTTTTTTATTATTATTTTTTTTTAACTTGATAAACACGCAGAGGTTTGTGAATATTTAAAATTTGTCATTTAAAAAATTGACATTTTAAAAGTAATAGAGATTGATATTAATAGAACAACCGTATAACTTAAACTTGTTTTGAAACGAAAAGTAAAATAATAAAACCTGTCATTTGAGCATATAAGTTTAAAATGTATTATAGGCAATTAACATTACTCAAATTTTAAGCATTTTAAATTAAAAGGGTGCTTTATAAGCAGTAGAGATAGAAAAGAGTAGAGATAAGCTCATCGATCAAACAATAAATTTAAGTAATGTTATTGTTAAACAAGTGTCAGCTTAGCCTTCAAGTTTCAGCTTAGCACTTCAAGTTTGTGATTATTAACCGATCTTTTTATTCTTGGCTACACTTAAGTCTTAACAACTGTGGATCATGTCGCAAACATGATGATGACCCCATGATTTATTGTTTAAGTTGTCTTACATAACATTAATCCTCTAAATGTGAAGCATCGCCAAGGCACTGGTCATTGCAAAATGAAGCATATTGCAGGACAATGACATAAGAACCAAACCGTTATGATTTGAATTTTTAACACATATTACCAACACTAACTATTATTAGAATGATTTCAATGTATATGTCATTGGACAGGATCATGAATTGTCTCGAGAAGCTCAGTTCATAAACGGGGAATAAACAACCTTCCTGAGTACAAATTCATCACAAGTGAGCCACAAGCCAGGACATTGACATGTAAGCAACAAAATTTAGTATCATTTGAACTTATAGCGAATATTACCCAACTTTAACAATTGTTGCAAATATTTTTACATGTAATAGTCTATTTCAAGGCCACTTAGCAGATGAACTGTTTATTATTTATGAGTTCTACTAATACAAAATCATCAAAATATAGAAATTATCTGGAAGAATGTCAAGGCTATTTACTCACCTTGGCCCAGATAGAATAGACGGCAACAGTGGTGTCAAATCCTTCTCATGACTATTGTTTTTTTGTATTCTTGGATCTGTGAAGTTGTAATTCAAGTTCGACTCAACTGTCATTCCACCTTCTAACACCTTGACCACCGTTGACATTGAAGGTCTTCTAGTAAAATCAGTCTGTAAACACCATGAAGCCAGTTTCATCATCTCCACGACCTCTATGCCTTGTGCCTGCATATCTTCACTGTATCTGTCCACCATATCTAACAACATTCCTTGCTCCCAACAACTTTGAAATACAGCGAGTAAGTGCCATTTTTCTTCTGGCTGAGATCTATCAAAATTCTTTCTCCCACACAAGATCTCCAGGAGAACGATTCCAAAGCTATACACATCCACCTTTTCAGTGATAATAGAGCCCAACCATTCTGGAGCAAGATAGCCAGGGGTTCCTCTCATGGTAGTCATAACTTGGCTTTGGTTTCTGTCGATCAGTTTTGACAACCCGAAATCAGATACTTTGGCATTGAAATTGTTGTCTAGGAGTATGTTTTGAGGTTTAATATCGAGGTGGATAATTTTGTGCCTGCATTCTTCATGCAGATATGCTAAACCTTTTGCTATTTCCAGAATAATTTTCTTTCTGCATTGCCATTCGAGTACATGCTCTCGATCTCCATGGTAGATCCACTGGTCTAATGATCCGTTACTCATGAATTCATACACAAGAANATTCCCAGAGTTTGACATTTGGTCTAACTATCATCCTTGAGGACTAGGATGTCTTCAAGGAAAGGGTAGTTGATACAAGTCGTTAAGTTAAGTTAAGGTTAAATAAGTCTTTTTTATTAAATAAAGGGGGTACCAATATGGTGACATCTGTCATGATATAATTGGTCTCTTTGTAGTCAGTTATGTAGCATGTTTTGTGTGTGGGTTATATACCTGAACGTATGGAATGTAATGGACCAAGCAGTTATTTATTTTGGAATGCAATAGATAACCAACGCAGAGCAGTTCTCTGTTGGTTCATCCTTGTATGTTCTCATCATTGATTTAAGCTTGTGCTTATCATATAATTAAGAGTAAACTACACCATTCGTCCTTGTGGTATGCGTTGACCAACAAGTTTCGTCCTTTGACCGAAAAAAGTGCACCGTCCATCCTTAACTGCGAAACGTTATGTATCGTTAGTCCCTCACTCTAACTGGCATCACTAACGATCGTTATACCTCATCCACTCGAGGGTATTTCAGTCTTTTCCCAACCATAAGGACCAACGGTGTAATTTACTCTTTTATTTATTTATTTAACTATTAATAAATAATAATTTTCATACGTTTAATATTTTTCGTCGTTATTTACGTTTTCATCAGATTTTTTACGTTT
>LBNU01011089.1:81990-99903 GCA_014162995.1 Artemisia annua
TCTTGCACAATGGTGCCTATCCTTCCTTCGTCGTCCATGTAGCTTTACAAGAAAACACAGACCCTGCACAAAATGCAAGTGCAATGAGGCATTCTGGTGTTCAGCTAGGTGAATGAGTAGCATATACTTGTTTAAGGAACGTTGGGGTTAGATTCTCTCTATTAATTTGGTTTAAAAGGGGTTGAAATGCTGCGTTCACCCTCCTGAAGCTAACACTGACACTTAAATGAAGCCGAACTCTGAGTTAATGGAGGTACTTCAAGAGCACAGTTTCAGATCGTCCAAAAGTTGGCTAGCTGACTTTCTGGATTGCGTAGGATCGCTAGGATTTCACCATGATCTATACTGTATGCACTTGTTTGTTCCGTTGACTCAAGACTTTTGCTAGAGTGAGACATACCAATAAGTTTTCTTAGAAGCATATTTTGGTTTTCTCTAGGCATAACTCAATTAATAGCCTAAGCGCACCACTCTACATTGATTAAAATGTGATGTGACTAAATAAAGCTTTTCACTCAAAATCAAGAAACAAAAATGTAATAGAGAGAACCAATAGATGGAACTTTAGGGGGTGTTTGGATTTTCATTTATAATTGATATTATAAAGCTAGAATAAATAGCTTAGAGTGTTTGAAATTGATTGCAAATGCAATTAATATCTGAATAAATAACGTAGAGAAGTGAGCTCTTACTTAATTTGGAAAATAGAACCCTTTCAAAGGTTACTCATCAAGGTCAAGAACTATTGTGATCACGTAAGCCGCTCCCCTGTTGAAAGACATTTCCTAAAATTCCAACCCAAAATATAAGTTATAAATGCATTTAAATTAATTCTAATATAAGTTTCCATTTTGCATTGGTTGTTTTGTTTTTAAGATGGATGTGTTTTGAGTTTGAAAGTGATTCTTTTGGATTTATTGCTGTAGACTATCTCACTCTTCAATAGCGAATCCTACTTAATTAAAACTATTGCTAGCTAAAAAGGGCTAAATCTTTCAATCTTACTCGGCAAGTCCTAATCTAACTTTCTAAATCCTGTGAAGAATTTTTGTTTTTTTTTTATTTCTTACGCATTCCACTTGACAAATAGTAAGGGTGGCAATTGTCGACACGACACGATAAATGAAACGAACCCGACACGAAGTTAAACAGGTTTGGGTTGAGGATAAACAGGTTTGGGTCAAAAACAGGTCAACCCGTCTAACCCGTTTAATAAATGGGTCGTGTTTGGGTTGAGTAAATATTAAACAGGTCAACCCGTGAACCCGTTTAACTATATAAGACTCTAAAAATAAAATATATAACATGCCTTTTTATGTTGCATGTGGATTAAACGTATTCTGCTATGTACTTAATATGATTGAATTACGATTATACTTCATATATCATGGACATTGACGCTTATAACCGAGAAAATTGTCGTATAGTTATTTGTCTGTTATTTTTATCATATTTTAAATCCTCATATCATTTTGGCATTTAAGCTAGTTAAATCAAAAAACCACCAACCTTATTCACTACTTGATCTATTTATTTAAATAGGTTAAACGGGTCAAAAATGGGTTACACGTGTTTTGCATGTGCGGGTTAGGGTTGAGTTTCTCGACACGATTAATAAATGGGTCGTGTTTGGGTAGAGGTTATACTAACCCGCCAACACGCGAACCCGAATAGGTCAACACGAACACGACTCGATTGCCACCCCTAACAAATAGGACAGCTTTGACTTCCTTCACATGTTGTTGTCAAACCAAGCTACTTTCTGTTCTCTTTAATATACATACCAGTTTCCATCATCCTTGTGGGAATACCATACCAGTTTCCATCATCCTTAATAAAATTTTAAGAATTAACATGAAACCGTAGGACCGAGTTCTCCTTAATATACATACCAGTTTCCATCATCCTTGTGGGAGTATCAGTTATAGGTTCATGATGTTTGGCCTCCAATGTAACATGTAACCTGTACCCATTAACAAAGTAACATGTAACATGTAACCACTGCATAATATAGTAAATAGATGTGCTTGAACTGTTTAAAGATGTACTCTGTCATATAGTCAGATGTTTGAGTGCTTATAAATCGAATTATTTAGAGAATTAGCATATTAAGTAACAAAAAATGAGTAACATTTATGATAATGACTGTAGAAGCCTATCAAATTAGCAATAAAGAAGCGCCGAGTAAGAGACTTTATTTCTACCTTGGACATATTCGCTGGTATATAACTGATTACTTGATCCCCATAGGATCATATTGTTTAAAACATAATTTCTTTAACCAAACATTAAATCTGATATCATGATGTTGATTATCAACATCTATTACTTTCTAAAGCAAATCCAAACACCCCTTACGGCCCTACATATGTTAAGATTTCAAATAGTAAAGCAAGAATGAATTAATATATACATGCCAATCTGTTCACCGTTAAGAGCTCAATTCACACTTCAAACAATCTGTTCACCGTTACTTTTTTACGGACATTCAATTGTAGTTTTCATACAGTTTAAAGTCACTTTTCAAACCGTCTTAATATCTCATCCCAAAAAAATTTAACATGCGTACCTCAAAATCAAGAGTCGGATTATGTGATTCCGCAAGGACCTTCCCATTTGAGGATTAAGAGGTGCAACCCATCCTGTTTTGCCATCATCTGGTGGCACCTCATCATTTCATGATCCTAAAATAAGATACTACAATTCATAATTAACATGTAATGGCGTTAAAATGCGTTAAGCAAAGTGCTTGTCCTATTTTACAACCACGATATGTTTTAATAAAATATGAATGTATCGATGACAATGCTCAATACTTCGGTATGTACCAGCCTCTGCATATTTATTAATAATTCATCTCCTCTAGCACATCAACTCAAATAGCCACAAGACACAAAAAGTAAACCGTTGACATAATATATGTATTTTAGAAAAAAAAAATTACATTCAAACCTTTCATCAAATACTTGATATGCAATTTCATCACAAAAAAAAAATAAATAAAAAAAAAAAAAAAAAAACCTACATTCAAAACAACAACAGGTTTACCAAAAAAAATTGTCATTCAAGAATTTCATCAAACACTTGGTATGCAGATTTATCATCATAAACTGAAATTATACTAATAAAAACTGTAATTGAAATAGGATTTGATAAAAAATTTAAAAAAAAAATTGTCAATACATGAGGAATCTCAAATAAAATTAAAATAAATCAATAGATTAAGATATTCACATTCATATCGATTAAGGTTGGTTTCAAAACTAAAATCAAAATCAATAATTGCATATAAAACTAATTCGTAATCCCTAATCCATCATACAACAAAATTGATTGGCTAACCTAATTCGATTCAATCATAACAAAAATTAAAAATAAAATTAGCTTAGAAGAAGATAATCAAGAAAATACCTCCGACCGATAGATGATATAACCTAATTCGATTCAGTTCAATTATTATGTTTGTGGTGTGTGAATTTTAGTCATATGTTTTCAATGTGAAATTTTGAAAATCACACAATCACTGATACGAAGATTGCTTCTTTGTTTTATGGGATTCTTTTTAAAATAAATGAACCAGATTTGCTCCCTAACTTACCTCCCTATTTTTCTCCCGAATTTGTTGAAGTTTTTTTTCGAAATCTTACTAAAAGTAGTGATGTTTCCACATGTCATTCTTTTAGAATTTTGGGAGAGTTTTTGCATCTAAAAATAGCAATCACACTTGTTCTATATATAGGTTGAGATGTATAAAAAAAAAATTAAGAACAAACATACCATTATACAAATTAAAGCTAAGAGTGATCTGCAGGAAAAAATTAAAGTTCTTGTAAAAGCTCTTCCTAGCTTTTTTAAAGAGCTTGTGAATTTTAATAGATCGTCAAATAATGTTTTATATTATAAACTATCTTTCTTTAAAATTTCAGAGTATTATAAGATTTTACAAACTTTACGTCAAACATATACCTCATATGATCAATTGTCCATCTATGCAGCGTTTAGCACTACTAGTGGTTTTAACTATTTAGAAATGGGATTCGCTAATATTCAAAAAATACTACAGTAATATGAATAAAATTTCTTTTTGATCGACGAGTACAAAATCATTGTCCTGCGGCCAAATCACAAAGTCGGCAACTTTGTGACAAACATTTTTGTTATGTTAGTTTAATTCGATAATCTCTACTAACAACCATTCTTTATGTTTGTTTGTGATTCAAACTAGCTTTATTATACATCTTAAGTAAATCTCTTGAGATTCAACCCATGCAACTATTTTTGGTTTATAACGCAACCATTTAATTACGACACTAAAATGTTTTGTTGATAGACTTTGCTTCCCGTTCGCTGAACAACCAACCTAGTGTTACATGACTAAATCCACATACCTAGTTGCTCGTTGCACGAGGGTCGTCTGCTCTCACTTTATCACATGTACGTACGAATAAATTTCTAGTGCATAATAAAATGACTACGATAAACCAATAATCCCAGGCATGCTATGGAATAATGATACTGAGATAATATAGAATTTTCTACTTCATGTTTGTCATGGGACCACGTGAATAAAGAAATCTTTAACGTTAAATATACCTCGGCACACGAAAGCGAACTAGTTTAATAATTAGCGTAGAATCAAACAGGTATAATTAAGACCGAATCCAAAATGCCATTAGTTGCCGTCCATTGCCGGTTCAAAACTTTGCACTCCAAATGGTATAAATAGTGAAACTATCGTGTACCTTTCATATCATCTTCTCAACAAAGAAACCGAAGTACAATTCCTCTCTTAGCTTTCTAAGAGAAACTTTAACTAGAAGCTAGTCGCGGTAACATTTCAAAAATGACCTCATCTTATTCAACCATCGTTTTTGTTGCAACACTATTTGTTCTTGCGGCTTCAATCTCTGCCACCGAATACATTGTTGGTGATCAAAGTGGTTGGACTCTGGATTATGATTATCAAACTTGGACCAAGGATAAAGTTTTCTACGTTGGAGACACACTTGGTACGTTATAATGTCCCATAACTATAACTAGATTTAGTATATGTATATCGTCTTCATGCTTTTATTGCGTCCTAGACTCCTAGACATTTAGAAAAAGGTATTGATTTGATTTTCTTGATGCAGTATTCAACTATGCGTCTGGTAGCCACAATGTGATAAAAGTGAATGGCACGGGTTTCCAACAATGTACAGCAACATCTTCCAACGGAACATTGACAAGTGGACGAGATGTCATTGCCCTTCAGACCCCTGGAAGAAAATGGTACATTTGTGGTGTGGCTAAGCATTGTGAGTTGAGAAACATGAAGCTTGTCATCACCGTTCTACCACAAATGTCTCCAGCTCCAAGCCCATCTGCATCGAGCACATTGGCAGTGCCAACAATCTATGGAATGTTAGTTGCATTGTTCGGAGGTCTTGCATTGCTCTTCGGCTAAAATGTTTTATTTTATATTATTTTTACGAGTTGGTTATTTTCATTTTCTTGACATGTATGATGATCCAGATGTTGTATCAGTTTGAAGATGGTTTGATATATTGAGCATTAATTAAATTTTTTCCGTGAATACGTGTTTGGATATTAGATGTTAAATTGAATTATACATGTAAACTCTTATAAAACCGGTTTAATATGCATACCTGAAACATAGTTCAATTGGAGTTATACTTGATTAGTGACGGATCAAATGGGTAACATAAAGAAATTAAGCATAAAAGGAAACAAGTTTAAAATCGCCTGCAATGTACAAAGTTTACCAAGTCGGGGACAGTAAGATCTCAAAAGTAATACACATCAACATGTTGAAAATCGCCTAAAATGTCACAATGTCGTAAAGTCGATATTTCAGATTGTTATTTCAGAAATGTTGTTTTTGTATCACAATTAACTAATTAATTATTTATATTTAAAAAAAAAAAAAAAAAAAAAAAAAAAAAAAAAAAAAAAAAAAAAAAAAAAAAAAAAAAGAAGATAATGCATGCAAACAATTTCCGACCAATATATCCTCAGCTAATCACCTCTAATACCTAAAATATTGTGACCAATATATTCTTGACGCCGATTCACCTACAAATAAATTTTTCTAAGCGCAGAAAACACAATATCAAGAATTCAAAAATAAAACTGTGAGCAAGAACAAGAACGTTAGAACGAGGTATGGTCCTGCACGCATTGAATTAGTAGAGAAAAAAAGTGTGAAGCCATATAAAGCATAACCGAGATCAGTTATATACAGTTTCTGTAAGGAAGAAAATCAATAAGCAAAGTAAAGCAAACCAGATAATTGCCATTTACCAATAACTTTTTGTATACATTTTGTTTTGGTTAGTTGCTGCTTAAGTTAGTCATTGTTCCCTCAGCACGAACCAACTATAATCTCATTGAATCATGAAAACTGGTTCTAAAAACGCCCAACTCTCACAAAGATTTCACGTGAATCATACCGTGACTATCAACCGACAAATGTTACTCTAGCAATAGCAGTTGTTGCTCCTCCTCTGCCTTCTGCAACTCACTTAGTCGCTTTTTGGCATAAACAGTGACTATTATGGTTGTAACAATTGTTAAAATAAACCCACAAACTGTGAATACAATCTGCAGTGGTGCAAGTGATCTTTCTTCTTTGGAAGCATCTGCCAATGTTCGTATCATTATACCACTGAAAAGCAAGCAACAAACTAAGATTTATTAGTTTGATTGCTATAAACAGAATTTTTGTTAGTTTTTGCTAAGCTAAAGCCATTACAAGTGGTGAGACAATTGAATTCTGATACGGTACACCAATTAAATTACAGCAATCATTATCTGAAAAGTACATATTCTAGAAAAATTAGAAAAAGTGCTTGATGTGTACACAAAATTCCCGCCTAGAATGAAATCCGTCTACAGAACAGTGCTATCTTGTGCGTTTAACGCAACTAATAAGTAATAGTACGTTGAATCACTTTTATTCCAGATATAAAACCAAGCTACTTTGCTTCTAGTTATAAGGCATCCATTGTCTCAAAGTATGTAATCAAAATATCTAGCTAAAACTAGCTCCCTAAACTCATTCTGAACCTCTTAAGCTTCAGTAGCTTCTCATTTTGTGCTTCCGCCCCCTCCAATAGTCTGATTTTAGCAAAATCTTAAACTAGTCTGAAGAAAGAGTTACCAAGTTCCCTAAGCTCCCATAGTCCCATCACTATTTTCGTTAAACATCTTATAACAAGGACAAAACCAAAATGGTTCTCTAATTCTTTCCTCCTTAACTGAAAATCTTGGGTTCTCAACCGTAGTCTAAGTTCAACTTATATTGCTCGAGTATGTACACCCCACCGGCCATGGCACCTTTTTTTGTTTCTTTACTCTTTTTGTAAAGGTAGCACTTTCAACCCATTTTATGTACAAATGGGTCAACTCAGGTAAGATGTGACTGAAGACGGGGTTCAAACAAAAAAAAAGTTGGTTATAGGTGGCTGAGAAGTGTTTTACAACACACTGCGCAGGTTATTCAGAAAAATGGAACCTGATTTTTAATAGTTTTCTATATGCTCTACATCTAAGCAACGCTAGAGTTTTAACCATCGCTAAAAAAAGTTTAGAACTAACAAAACATAGTTTACTTCAATTACTGGATACAATGAGTTTACAATTGTTCATACATAAACAATTACACAATAAAAAAGATAAGCAAATAGACATGGGTTCAAAAAGACTAATTGGCATCTCTAATCTTGAAGATTGATCAGTTTAAACTGATATTAAATTACGTGTATAATGCAAATAACAAAAAGTAATAAAAAATATGTGTGTAGAAAAAGAAAGAGAAATCTTACGTGTATATTGCAACAAATACTTCTGGCACTATCCCAACCAATGTTCCAAACAAGTACGGAACAAACTTAACATCAGTCGCAACCGCACAGTAATTATAAATTACATAAGGAAATGGTGATATCCTTAATAATGTGACGGCTCTAAATTGATCATACCAGTCACCTTCACCTGCTAATCTTATAATTGACGCTTTTTTTGGATATTTTTCTAACCACCTCTGCATAGATAAGAAACACTTTTCAGTTTAAATAATCAATGGAGAAATAGAAAATAACTGTAATGATACGCATATACTTACTTTAATTCTGGGGTATAACAGGGAACCAAAGAAATAAGGAAGTGATACACCGATACTAACACCACAAATTATCAACAGAAATCCCAGCAAATAACCAAAACTCATTCCGGCAACCCACATGGAGGGTGTAGATGGTATGAATATGCTTGGGAATATTGCTACTGATGCAAATATTAAGAACGCTAGCATTGGCTTGCTGAATGTCGTGGTTTCCCAGTTTAAAATAGGTATAACCTCCTGAAACAAATGGCATACAAGTCCTGATCAGATAACTTTTGTCATGGTCCAGATTTTAAAGCGACACTACACTTACAAAACTTTTTGTCTACAACTCTACGAATATGTCATATCATTAATCATCATCCCTTAAATGTTTAAAAAAGGTAAGATACACAGCAAACTCTTCAAAGCATTGAAACGAATCAACGATGTTTACTGATAAGCAATTTGAGGGTGTTTCGGAATGCTTATGCACATTACACATCTGATCATTTGTGAATTGGGAGTGACACGAGTTCTTTTGAAAAGCAATAAGCATAAGCATACTGCATATAATCAAAATTTATAAGAAATACCAAAGATACATAAAAAAAACAACTTCATTAAATCATTGGTTCTTTGCTTCTTCTCTGTTCCACAATTAGGGGGTGTTTGGGATTGCTTAATACTACTGCTTATGATTAATTACATATCTGATTCTGATTAATTACCTCTTAAATCCTTAAATAAGCAGAAGCGTCAATCACATAAATAGCCACTACCTTTTGTAATTATTGTGTCTCAATAGAGTGTACACAAATCCAAACATTATCTTTTTCATTGGGTTTTGCTAGAGCAGAGCATTTTTAATAAGAGATTCCAAACACTCAGGAGTAGTGTTCCATTTGCTTACTAAAACCTCTTACGCTCGGAAGAAGCAAATAATCAGTTGAAACCTAGGTTGCACGGACACGGACACGGACACGGCGATACGGCAAAATCTAAAAATATAGGACACGGACACGGCGTGGACACGGGAATTTTTTTATATATATTATATATATACATGTATAAAAACATGTACAAAGCCTTAAAATCAAATGAAATATCATAATAATAAAAAACTATATATATATATTGACATAAAACATATTAGCATTTGGTATTTTACTTAATATTATGTTTCGTTAATGTACAATTTTGAAGGTTTAGGATTAATAAGCAAGCCCAGTCCAATCAAACAAACCCAATACATACTCACTTATTATAACCCTACATTGTTTCTTTACACATTGACCTAAACACACATATCCGTCTACCACTTATCTCCTCTAACCTAACTCTTCACATTTCCCATCAAGATAGATCTCATCAGTCATCACAAACTCATCTCTTCATCTATCAATCCGAACAAATAACAAACCCTTATATTTGTGTTAAACAACGATTATAAACACAACCCTTAAATACTTTCGTTTGATTCATTAACCCACGATGGACGCAAGATTTTCAGCTTCAAGATCGTGTAAGATGGACTCGTTCTTCAAGATCCGTGTCCAAATCCGTGTCCAATCCGTGTCCGGCCCAAACCGCACGTGGGACACGGCACGTGCGTGTCGGACACGTGTCCGAGCCGTGTCCGAGGCGTGTCCGTGTCGGACACGTGTCCGACACTGCCACTCCATACTTATAGGAGTGTCCGTGCTTCCTAGGTTGAAACAAAACCTAATGCAAGAGATAGTCTTTTAATTTGTTTCCGTTGTCAAGAAACGCAATATTCACATAAGCAGCCATTACAGGGGTCGACGGTTCTGCTTATTTAAGATTTACAATGTAAACTAATCATAATCAAACTTCAAGGTTGTTTGCACCTAGCAGGAATTAAACTTTATCTACTCTTGCATTTTTTTACAGCGTAAGCATATCCAAACATTATTTCCTAAAGTTGCTTATCTACTTATAAGCATGTAAAGTGAGCAAAAATCTATAGAATCAACATCAAATACACCAAGAACGCATTTTTGCAACAATTCACAAAACGTAATAAACCCATATAATCATACTCCGTAATAAGCAATTTCCAATACACAAACCGGGACACACCACACTTATTTCAAACTGCTTATTTGTGATAAAACTAAAATGACCTTTCAACCATCATATCTAGCCTAAATACCTTGACATATACCCAAATGAGCTATTGTTTCTTTATCTACTCATCACATTTTTGCACATAATAAGCAAATCCAAACACTAATTCCCAAAGTACTTATCTCTATGTCGCGCCCGCTTATCTACTTATTAGCGAATAAACTAAACATCAAACACACAAGAACACATTTTTACAACACAATTAAATTAACCCAGTAAAACCCATTTATACACATTTCTACTTGTTCTACTTTGTTACAGCATGAGCAAATCCAAATACAATTTCCTACGGTCTACTAAGAGTCTAAGAAAGTAAACATAACAACCTATAAATCAAACATGAAACGCAACAACAACACATTGTTACAACACAATTCAAAAAACCCAACAAAACCCATTTTTACCCATTGCTACTTATTCTACTTTTTACAGCATAAGCAAATCCAGACACTATTTTCTAAAGTTGCATAAGCGAGTAAAATGGGCAATCTATAAATCAAACATGAAACACAACAAGAACACATGTTCACAACAGCAAACAAAACCCATAAAATCAAAAGCATATAAACAAACCTTTTCCATAAGATAAGATACCAATTCAAATTAAAGAAACTAATAATCAATAATCACTTCACCTTTATACAAACAGTCACAATAACAGGATATTTGGGATTACCTATTTTTTCTACTTATCTGCTTATTTGAGGAAAAATAAGCCGATTCCAATGTGCAAACCTAGACTCACTTACAAACTGCTAATTCGAGATACAACTATATTGAACTTTAGACCCTCATATCTAACTTAGAAACCTTTAAATATACAAAAATGGTGTCTTGCAATCTCTCATGGTTTCTTTATCTACTTTAAATATAGGCAAATCCAACACTAATTCCTAAACTTGTCCGTCTACTTATAAGCGCGTAAATTGAGCAAAAACCTCATTTTTCCAACATAATTCACAAAACCGAACAAAACCCATAATTCATAAATCGGGTAAAGCCCTTCCCTTAAGGGAAGGTTGGCGTGGTCATATCAGGGTTGTTTGCACCTGGCAGGATTTGAACTTGAGACCTCTCACATATTAGTGATAAGAGTTGCAAGTCATTAACCACTATTTCCAAAAGTGCTTACTTTTGAGCTTCGTTTTGAGCGCGTAAATTGAGCAAAAAAAACTATATATCCAACCTCAAACACACCAACAACACATTTTTCCAACATAATTCAAAAAACCCATAAAATCAAAACCTTAAAAAAACAAAAAAAGTTACCTTTTCCATAAGATAAGGACCAATCCAAAGAAAGAAAGAAACCCCCAAAAGACCCAAAAACAAAACCAAGAAGACAAACTTCCCCCACCACCAAAACGACCACCAAATACTTATAACCTCATCTGCAACCACACCACACGATGGTCCCAACCCGCCACCATCTGTTTCATTTTCAGTCAGCCCTTGTGGTGGTGGTGGTGACGTCACGATGACGTAATCAGGTTTTGGGTCGACTTTTATTTGGGTTATTCCTGCATTGTTGTGGTCATCTGTCATTTTTATTTTAAAAAGGGTTTTTGAAAATGGGTTGGTATTATAAGAGGCTTGGAATTAAAAGGGTTATTTTGTTTTTATAAATATGGGTTGAAATGTTGGTTGAAGAACCCTAAAAAGTTGAAGGGTTTTGATAGGAAGAAGAAATGAAAGGAGGGGAATCAGGAGGAGGAAGAAGGAAACGTGGATTGGGAGATGTTTTCTGGTATCTTCATGGCAAAAATGTTGTTTATGGAAGGCATGTTTTTATTTTGGGTTTTATGTGTTTTAAAACCGGTTTTTAATTGACTCGATCGACTCACCGGTTTAACTGGTTCGGCCATCGGGTCAGTCCGGTCTATTAATTAAAAAAATCAAACCTAGTTAGGTTTCGAGAACTGGTTTGACTCAGGTTACTTAAAACCAGACGGGTCTAACTGGTTCGACCGTTTTTATGAACCGATTTAATATGACTTTTTTTGCCGGAACCGGTTCAACCATGGTATTATGTCATGAGTTCTTGACTTTCATGAAATGATATAGTCACTCACTTGTTCTTTTTGAAATGTTTTAGTTTAATTATGTACTATTAAAAATAAACTAGTCGAATACCCGCGCAAAGCGACGTTGTATAAGCTGCAAATAATTATACTTGCAAAATCGTAATTCTTGTTCGACATTTTATGCAAAGCGTGAGTTTTTTGAAATACAAAGTGTATGTTTTTTAAAATTAATATAGTTGATCAAACTTAATGTATACGAGTCATGCAGAACTCGTGCTACGCACGGGCTAAGAATCTAATTGTTAATCATGTATTCTTTCTGTATATTGGCGAGTGTATACTTAATTATTGTTTAGTATGTTGTATGAAATGTTTTAACTTTCTTGTATAAAAATTTAAAAGTGTTTGATGTTGTTTTGGTTTTGTGGTGTTTTATTTTATATATGGGCTTTTGGTTATTAAATTGTGATGACTTTGTTTCTTATGGCCTATTATTTTATTTGCATGATAAAAAAAATAGTTTTGTTTCTTTTGGTCTATTACTTAGCCCTACAATACTTGTCCGTTAGATAGTTTTTGCATGGTAATATGAAGCACACGAGGTCTATTTAATTGGTGATAGTTTAATGTGCGTTAAATATTTTCTTTATTAAGTTTGTAAGTTAAAGTTTGTGTAATAATGTATATATAATAATGCCACATAAACTGTATAAAATCGTTACAAACCTTTTTAGCTTCATCTCATTTTATTGTACAACTAATTTCATTGAAAATTAACATTGAAGTCTAACTAATATTAATAAATTTTATCAATAAACTCAATTCTAAATAGCTAACTAAATGAATATTAATTAACACACTATTAATAATTCCTAAAACCTTTGGACTCCACTATTATGTCTTAAACATATTTTTTTTAATTTACAAATGGGTTTGAGCAAAAATTATGTACTTTTTCTTTTATATTCATTATTCAAGTTGCATTTTTGCATAAACTAATCATGCAAAAAAGTATCATTTAACCATTTAAATGTTGCTTTACATACATGCTCGTGCACATTTTCTTTAATCAATTCACACATGTGAGCTACATCAATAGAAAACACACATAAATTACTTGTATATGAAAATGCATTAACATAATACATATATCTATATATATTGTATTAAGTTAAATCATCAATTATTCTTACAACCTTTTCAACTTCATGTCAATCCATAACCGACTTTTAATTCTATACTAATTACTAAATATCATGTGATAAATTCCGGCAAGCCTTGCACTTCCATCTCGATGTTGTATATACTTCACATTAAATGCACCGGTTTTGTTTTTCGATAAAAGTTTGAATTTTTGCTTATGTTTAAAACTCAACTTTTTTATTTGATATTATAATTTACAAACGGATTTAAGTCAAAATTATGTATTTTTTTCATTTCTATTCATTACTCAATGTGATATTTTTAATATGTCGTATTTTGCTATTATGGCAAACTCATTTAATGTGCGTAAATATTGGTTTCTCACTAATGATTCTACATATAGAAAAAGAAAACACTTTGCGATGCGCGGACCTTCTTCTTTTCAATAATAATTCAATTGCACACGATAAATTCATTCTAATATTTCTCAAAGAGCATTCGAAAGCAACTACTTACATAAACTAATCACGCTAAAAAGTATCATTTAACCATTTAAATGTTGTTTTACATACATGCTCGTGCACATTTTCTTGAATCAATTCGCACATGTGAGCTACATCAATAGAAAACGCACATAAATTACTTGTATATGAAAATACATTAACATAATACATATATCTATATATATGCTTATCTATAACAATCACCTAAATATGTAAGAAACAAAGAAAATAGTTGGTATCCCAATCTTTGGTTCCATTTATCTGAGCATGCATGATCTTGTATGATTTTCATGGTACCTGCGTATGATAACTAAATTAAGAAAAAAGGAAGACCAAGTTAATTACAAAGATCTAAAAGATGTGTTAATCATCTCCAAAATGTTGCAAAAGAGAATTTACATACCGCTATCAATAATCAAATATCTAAAAGATGTGTGAATCATCTTCAAATGTACATACTAAATGTGATTTTGGTCGGTTTATATAGGCATGAATTAGGTTAAATCATTAATTATTCTTGCAACATTTTACAACTATTGCACTTCATCTAACCGACTTTAACTCTATACTAAATGCCATGTGATCAATTCGGGTAACCCTTGCACTTCATCTCCTTTCATGATTGTATAGTTATTATGAGGCTGCATTAAATTCCGAGCATTAGCTATCTTGTACTCTATGCAACTACTAAACGACTCCAACTTATTTCTAACTCTAAAAACTCTATCATCATAACTCCACATTAAATTTAGGGACTGAATCTTATAGTATTATAGATAGATTAAAGGATACTTACGAGTAATTTGGGCAAACTACATTAATATAAGTTTTCATTATAAGTGATATAAATAGAGAAGTTTAATCAAGATTATTATATTACCGTCGGTTTAAATTAATATTATAGAATAAATCAATTAATTAATTAACAGTAAAATTGTTATTATACAAAAATGTAAGAGAAAGAAAGTAGTAACAATTGTGTTTTTCTTAAACTGTTTTTTTTTAATCGAAACACAATTATTTTAGTAAGAAATGAGTAATTAAGTAAGGAAAGAAAATAGTGAATATTGAAAAATAAAAATATGTGTTCTTTAGATTGAAATAAAAATGTGAAAGGATAAGAATGACATCATATATATTTCGTGTTTTTGAGTTGGAACCGAAGAAAAAAACATAACAATTTTATGCCTTTTATTTGTGTGGTTTTGGCCAAGCTTTCCTGAGGTATCTAATAACGTTGCTTCTGCTCTCGAGTTCTTGCTAGAAAAGATATATTAGTCATTACAAAAGTGACTATTTGGTATATTTTCAAATCAAACCACTTTTAAGAGGTTACAAAATTGCCAATAGTAAACTCACTTATCTGTCAAAACATGATGTATATCTTAGCATTTCTTTTCCCATCTTCTCAAGAAAGAACCGGAGAAGTGATTTGAGTACACGAAATGAAAAGGGCTTTGTATTTTTCTTTAATTAAAAAATAATAATAAAATAAATAAAAACATAGTGTATACTCAATTCAAATATCAAAATGTCATATTTATTTAAAAATATAAATCTTGAATACATAATGTGAAATGTTATTAAAACATGATTTGGATACGAGTATATAACCCCCGGATCTGACCTAACAAAATATCGGGTGCGAGGGGTGGAAACGAGTCGAGCCGAGCCCGAGCTCGCCAGAGCTCGAGCTCGGCTCGTTTATTTATATAAAGCTCGAGCTCGGGCTCGAGCTCGTTTCGAGCTTTATATTTTGAGCTCGAGCTCGGCTCGAGAAAATTTTCAAAAGCTCGAGCTCGAGCTCGAGCTCGACTAATTTATATAATGTGTTAAAGAAAACAAAGTTCAAATAGAGCTCGGCTCGTTAATTACATAAGGCTCGAGCTCGTTTACTACTTTTAAGCTCGTTTATACGTATAGACAATATATATACGTATATATTTCAAAGGCTCGTTTAGGCTCGCGAGCCTACTCGAGCTTTTTGTATAGAGCTCGGGCTCGAGCTCGATTATTAAATGAGCCCAAACTTAGGCTCGAGCTCGGGCTCGAGCTCGTTTAGGCTCGGCTCGTTCGAGCTTTTTACCGATCCGATCCCGAGCTTTTCACTAGCGGCTCGGCTCGTTTCCACCCCTAGCCGAGTATATTCGGATCAAGTCTAGTGGGGTTCGAGTCAACCAAACACCTTAAATAAATTTTCCGATTCGATTTGTATTCATGTTTTAACCCATTTAGTAAGTTAAACTAAAAGACCATTTTCGGTTTCAATTTTTTCCGATTCGATTTGTATTCATGTTTTAACCCATTTCACGTGAGTTACAAGGATTCAACATGCTAGCTCGTTTCAATTTTTTTTGACTAAATTTGTAATGGGTTGTGCATATTAACCAAGTAAAATGGTTGGACTTTATGTTCAAAGAGTTTAACTTTATAACCTGCTAACTTGTTTACATAAACATATAAAATGAGACTGTATTTTATTATTGATACAAGTAAACCGATCATTTAAACTTCACATACATTTCAAACTTTGAACTCATAACTTTTTTTATTTATTAGTCACTCTTATACCAATACAAAAACAATTAGGGGTGTTTATTGGTTTGGTTATCGGTTTATTCGGTTAATTTTTTGTTAGTTAAAACTGAAAGCCAAATCAAGCTGAATTCAAATTAGATTAAACCGAACTGAAAAGCCAATAGGAATTTGGTTCGATTTTCGCATTGATTTGGATAACCTGAATTACATTATATATATATATATTTTTTCATTTAAAATACATATTTTAGCAACAAAAATAAATTTCAAGCTTAAAATTATATTTATATTAGGAAAGAGTTTTAATTTTTATAAATATTTAAAAAGTATATATGTTTATTTGAATTTGGTTTTCAGTTCGGTTCGATTTTATTTTTGCCAAAACTGTATCCAAACCAAAAATTGGATATTTAATTCGGCTTGGTTCGATACAAATTCGATTCGATTTTATTCGGTTCAATTTAGATTTTCCGTTCCCGTAAATATTACGGAGTACCTTATTTGTGAACACCCCTAGCCCAGTAACTTTATATCCAAATATAATGGTATTTCTAATCCAGAAACTACAAAAGCCCATATCTAACCCAAAGTAGCCCAAAATTATGTAGATCTAAAAACCACACTATTCATTAACCTGTACATTCCGGAATAATTTCTTCCATTTCTTGTTCTAAAGTTTCGGTTTCCAGTTTACACGAATTGGGTATTTGCTAATTCACATTATTCCTTAATTTTATATTGTTTTTGTTATATCTCTATTGATATTTATTTATAAAAATGAACAGAAATTAAGAAGAACTCAAGTACAAGCAGGTGTTACACACTACAGAGTGTTTCAGGTATTTTCTATTCACAATTATGATTCGTATAATTGTTAATTTCGTATGTATTTTTTTTCTTAATTCGAAGTATCAGAGTTATATATATGTGGAAATTAAGGTTTTTTCGACTTTTCGAAAGAGCTTAATGGTTCTAATACTAGTTTAAATAGTTTATTAATGTGATATATTGCCATTTTTTGGAAAAAAATATTAATTCGCAAAGTTTTTAACTTTGATACCTGTAGTTAAGAAATAGGAAAGTTGAGTAGGTTGCAAATTTTCTCACTTTTTTCATTTTTGGTTTTCTTGAAAATGGAAGGGTTTTTCTTCTCTAGGAAAGAATGAAGAATTTGAAAAAACCCGTTTAGATGGTGTTACATTTTTATTTTCAAGTGTGAGAGAAAAGTAGAGAAGTGTAAATTCGAGTTTTCTGATTTTTAGTTAAAATTCGAGAAATGAGATTTTCATTATTTAAGAAAAAATTCCCAAAAATTTATACTGTAGGTTTTTTGTAACTAAACAGGTTTTCTGTATTTTCATTTTTTTTTAAAAGATTTTCTGAGAAAACTGAGTATTTTTCAAACAATCTGACTAAAGTAGAGTGCCATATTGTTGCTATTTGCCCCCCC